>JAODAL010002220.1:0-202324 GCA_025379985.1 Phyllomedusa bahiana | reverse complement strand
ACAGCGCGGGGGGGCCATAGGGGCCAAACCACCACCATCCGGGGGCCCCACAGTTTCTGGGGGGAGCCAAAAGGAGCCAAAAACCTCCACCCCGGGGGCCCCAAAACGGGCCTAAATTTGGGGGTTTGGGGGAAATTTTTGAGGCGGGGTGGGATTTGAAGTCTTGGCCCTGCCCCAAACCCAAATTCTAACATTTCTACCCCTGGGGACATGCCCCCTTTTTTGTCTTGCGGTAAAATCCCATCCCCCACGGGAGCCCAATCAAAAGGTAGGGGTTTAATATCATCTGCAAGGATGATTAATAATAAAAATGGGGTAGAGCACCTTCCACTTTAAAAGGGAGGGGGGCCCAGAAAATCCCCCAAAAAAATTTTCCCCCCAAGAAAAAACCCCTGCCAGCACAACTTGTTTTTCTTCCAGCAATGGTTGCAGGGTGTTTGTTCTCCATTTTTTTTCTCATCTGATACGACAACATTCTGACCTTGCAAGAACTGCACCTGCCTTGACCCACTGCCAACCTTTTCTGCAGTTCTGTAGTTGTGGATGACCACCCCGGGGGTATCAATTTGGGAATCCCTTGTAAAGAGCAGATCCCAGGATAGGGGTTAAAGGGTGAAAACCAGAGGTCGTCTTAGACTTTGCTCCCCAGTGTGGTTCTTGCAGCCGACCCCAATCACTTGGACAAATGTAGACCAACATACAACGACCATCACCCCTGTATGGGAACCTACCATTCAGTAACTGGGTGAACATCATGTACTGTAGAGCCAATTCCAAAGGCTAAGGAAAGTTACTCAAAAAGGGCTGTTCCCAACATAGACTTGATGGCATCGGGAAATGACCCCCAAAAATGCGGCCTAAAAATGGAGAGCAAGTGTCACATGTGCCCGGCCCTCTATTCTGTTCCACAGGAGTTTCGGGTACAGCCAAACACACTGTGCATCTAACTCCATAGAAAAAATGGAGAGGGGCAACACTTCCATAACGGGGGGACAAAACCCTTTTAAGGTTTTGGGGGGGGCTGCGAATAAAAGATTCCCCGGGGAAAGGCCCTAAAATCCCATTCGGGAAAGGGAGTCTATTCAAAGGCATACAAACCTTTAACACAAACCGTGCTCAAAAAACCCGAGAAAGAAATGTGAGCGCTGTGTTCTCCATTCTGTTCTATGGGAGTTCCCAGTACGGGGGACCCTTTGTTTTCCCTCCATTCTTTTTCTAGGGGAGTTCCCAGTACGGGGGGAGCGCTGGGGCTTTTTTCCCTCCTCATGGGAGTTCCCAGTCCCGGGAAGCGCTTTTTCTCCATTTTTCCCTCTAGGGGGATTTTCCCAGAAAGGGGGACGCTGTGTTCTCCCATTCCCTCTATGGGGTTCCCAACAGGAGCGCTGGGGTTTTCCATTCTTTCTATGTTATTTCCCCAGTACAGGGGAGCGCTGTGAATCTCCATTATTTTCCCAGGGGATTTTTCCCATACAGGGGACCGCTGTGCCCCCTCCATTCTCCTCTAGGGGTTTTTTCCCAGTCCCGGGGAGGTGCTGTGTTCTCCATTCTCCTCAAATGGGATTTCCCAAAAGTACGGGGGGAGCGCTGGGTTCTCCATTAAAATTCTATGGGGATTTCCCAGTAACAGGGAGCGCTGTGTTCTCCTTTTCTCCTTATGGGATTTCCCCCTTACAGGGGAGTGCGGGTTTTTTCCCAAAACTCCTCTATGGAAGTTCCCAGATATGTTTTGTACAAAAATAAAAAAAAGAAAAAAAAAAATGTAAGAAAAAAATCAAAAGCCCGGGGCTCCGGTGTGACACAACACACACGACGGATCATGAAACCAAGACATTTTACAGATGCTTGATGTGGGTGCGGGGGCGGGGAGGGGGGGGGGAGGGTTTGGGACGTCGGGGGGCTTCTATCAAACTTTTTTTTTTCTTCAAAAACTCGAAGACGCAATTGATAAAACACGAAAATGAAGTCACATCTGTCACAAAAACAAAAACTAAACCCGGAGGAAAGAAAGGAAAAACAAAAACCGGGGAAAAGCAAAAAACCAGTGGACGGCGGCGCCGCCGGGTGGAAGCGATCAATCACTCGGTGGAGCCGCGGATTCGCTCCTGCAGGGGCCGGGGCCGGGGCAGAAAGTTTTTGGGGAATTTTAAAATTGGGGGCCCCTGGAAAACCCGAAAAGGCTGAGATTAACGTTCTTTTGGGCGTAAAATATATTTGGGTTTTGGGCAATAAAACCCTCTATATCAGGGGAAACAACGCAGCGAGACATCAACGGGCTTTTAAACACTCAAACCCCCTGCACTTCATGGAGGTTAGAAAGTCAGGAACAGGTTTTTTAAAAGGGTAACCCTCCAGCAGCTTGGGGCCCCTGGATGGGGGTTTGGCTCAAAGGCCCCCTCCAGCAGCTGTAGGCCCCCCGAATGGTGGGGGTTTGGGGTCTATGTATCCCCTTTACTTGGGGGCCCCCCGGATGGGGTGTTGGCTCTAAGTATCCCCCCTTCCGCTTGGGGCCCCGGGTGGGGGTGTTGGGCCCCTTTTGGGTCCCCCCACAGCTGTGGGGCCCCCGGGGTTTGGGGGTGGTTTTCCTCTATGGGCCCTCCAGCCCCTGTGGGGGCCCCCCGGGGTGGTGGTGTTGGCTTTTTATGGACCCTCCAGCAGCTGTGGGGGCCCTGGATGGGGGTGTAGGCTCTAGGACCCTCCAGCAGCTGTGGGGCCCTGGATGGTGGTGTGGGCTCTAGGACCCTCCAGCAGCTGTGGGCCCCTGGATGGTGGTGGGGCTCTAGGGACCCTCCAGCAGCTGCGGGCCCCTGATGGTGGTGTTGGCTCTATGGACCCTCCAGCAGCTGCGGGCCCCTGGGTGGTGGTGTTGGCTCTATGGCTCCTGCAGCAGCTGTGGGGCCCCTGGTTGGTGGTGTTGTCTCTATGGACCCTCCAGCAGCTGTGGGGCCCCTGGATGGTGGTGTTGGCTCTATGGACCCTCCAGCAGCTGTGGAGCCCCTGGATGGTGGTGTTGGCTCTATGGACCCTCCAGCTGCTGTGGAGCCCCTGGATGGGGGTGTTGGCTCTATGGGTACCTCCAGCAGCTGTGGGGGCCCTGGATGGTGGTGTGGCCTCTAGGGACCCTCCAGCAGCTCTGGGGCCCCTGGATGCTGGTCTGGCCACTAGGGACCCTCCAGCAGCTGTGGGGCCCCTGGATGGTGGTGTGGGCTCTAGGGTCCCTCCAGCAGCTGTGGGGCCCCTGGATGGTGGTGGGGCTCTAGGGACCCTCCAGCAGCTGTGGGGCCCCTGGATGGTGGTGTTGGCTCTATGGACCCTCCAGCAGCAGTGGGGCACCTGAATGGTGGTGTTGGCTCTATGGACCCTCCAGCAGCTGTGGGGCCCCTGGATGGTGGTGTTGGCTCTATGGACCCTCCAGCAGCTGTGGGGCCCCTGGGTGGTGACCTAATACATAAATGACCAAGAGAAGAGAAATGTTCTTGTCCCTTTAATACAAACTGTATAAAGACAATGTACAAGAAAAAGAGGAACAAACACAAAGTAGAGAAACCATCATCTGATAAACCTTTTGTCCATGGTTTTATTAAATCCTACATGTATATAAACACCCCCCCCCCCCTATTTCCTTGTTAGGACCTGATCCCAGTGATGTTTTCTTAATTTAGGACTCGTCGCGAGTTACCCAGTTGCTATCACTCACGACCAGAGTGCAGAGTCAGCAAAATAGAGAAGGCCATAGACATTAGTGAGACACCCAAAACTGGCGCCAGCAACGAGGGCAGGAGCGCAAGTCATGTCATACGGGGGAGAAAAAAACAAAAAAAAAAAACCACACGAATTTTTACGCTTTAGGGACGCGATTCCATCAATCATTGGCATGAATGATACTAACAAGCGCAAGGAAGCAGTGACCTAGCCCCGTCCGACACCTAGAAACCCCTCGCAGGCAAAATGGCTCGACAAATTGCATCATGATTTTAGCCCTGTGCACAGGGAGGGCGGACGGTCTCCATGCCCAAGGGAGGGCGACTGTAAGCTGGTCGCGCATGCGCACGACTCTGCATTCTGTTCTATGGGAAAGTCTCCATACAGAATGGGACCTCTGGGACTTTCAGTTATGTCGAACTGGTTCCCAAAAGTGTTGGCTTAGAACGGAGAGATGGAGGCGCATGCGCACGACTCTGTAACCAACTCTACACTCTGTACGGAGACTTTCCCATAGAACAGAATGCACTTTTACCTTTGGGACTCACACCTGTGCCTGGAACTGGCTCCCAACAGTGTTGGCTTAGAATGGAGATGGTTGCACATACGCACGACTCTCCATTCTGTTTTATGGCAGTTCACAGGTACAGAGAAGCAGTGTGTTCGGCTGTACTCCGAATTCCCATAGAACAGGATGGAGAGTTGTGCGCATGCGCGACCAACTCTCCATTCTGAGCCAACACTTCCAGAACCCAGTTCCCAGTATTCCCAGACTCAATTCTGCTCTATGGGATTCGGAAGAACAGCCAAACACACCACTCCCCTTGTGTTTTCGGCTGTACTCAAAACTCCCATAGAACAGAATCGAGAGTCGTGTGGAAGCACAACCAATTTTCTGTTGGGAGCTCCTTCCCAAAATAGCTGTGGGTCCCACCTCCAGGGACCTATTACATCGATAGGATATACTCTCAAAGTGTGACAGGTGCAGGTCCCAGAGACCCCAAAAGCATCCGTTTAGAACAAAGTCTACTGCGCATGCGCACAGCTCTCCATTCTGTTTTATGGGAGTTTGAGTATGGGTGAGCGATATGTTCAGCTGTACTCCAATAGAACAGAATGCAGGGTACTGAGCATGCGCAATAGACTACCCTGAACAGAGATTTTTGGGGACCGGCACCTATCACAGTTTGATGGCATATTCTATTGATATACCATTACAGTGCAGATGGTAGCCGCCCCTTCTAGCCAAACCCGAAATGGTTAACCCTAAATAAACCAGGGAAGCAAGTGTTAATTTTTTCGCTTTATTTACAAAATATATGAAATACGGCGCGGCGGGCATCTAAGAAGATGCGTCAAATGACCCCAATATGTACACCCATCCCCCACAGCTATATAGATATCTGCATAAGAGCATAATAAAAAATGGTATCCAACGTTAAAAAAAAAACAAAAAAAAAAACCCACAGGGACTGTGTAAAGGATAACTGCCCTGAGCAACACGAACCTTTAAAGCGCACCAGCAGCCATATAGCAAGAACCAAGGACAGGAACTGTAGAGGCGCCAGCTGCCGAATGTTAGGAACCAAGGACAGGGACTGTAAGGTGCCAGCCGCTGTACGTTATGAACCAAGGACAGGGACTGTAGAGGAGTCAGCTGCCATATATTGGGAACAAAAGGCCGGGACTCTAGAGGCGCCAGCTAGCGTACATTAGGAACCAAAGACAGGGACTGTAGAGGCACGAGCTGCCATTTGTTAGGAACCAAGGCTGGGACTGTAGAGGCGCCAGCTGACGTATGTTAGAAACCAAGGCCGGGGACAGTAAGGCGCCATCAGCCATATGTTACAAACCAAGGCCGGGACTGTAAGATGCCAGCCGCTGTACGTTAGGAACCAAGGATAGGGACAGTAAGGCACCAGCTACCATATGTTAGGAACCAAGGGCAGGAACTGTAGAGGCGCCAGTTGCTATATGTTAGGAACCAAGGACAGGGACTGTAGAAGCGCCAGTTGTCATATGTTAGGAACCAAGGCTGGGACTGTTGAGGCGCCAGCTGCTGTATGTTAGGAACCAAGGCTGGGACTGTAGAGGTGCCAGCAGCCATATGTTAGGAACCAAGGACAGAAATGTAGAGGCGCCAGCTGCTATATGTTAGGAACCAAGGCTGGGACTGTAGAGGTGCCAGCGGCCATAAGTTAGGAACCAAGGACAGGGACTGTAGAGGCACCAGATGCTATATGTTAGGAACTAAGGACAGGGACTGTAGACGCACCATCTGCCATATGTTAGGAACCAAGGACAGGGACTGTAGAAGCGCCAGTTGCCATATGTTAGGAACCAAGGCTGGGACTGTTGAGGCGCCAGCTGCTGTATGTTAGGAACCAAGGCTGGGACTGTAGAGGCGCCAGCTGTCATGTTAGGAACTAAGGACAGGGACTGTAGTGGCGCCTGCTGCCATATGTTAGGAGCCAAGGACAGAAATGTAGAGGCGCCAGCTGCTATATGTTAGGAACCAAGGCTGGGACTGTAGAGGCACCAGATGCTATATGTTAGGAACTAAGGACAGGGACTGTAGAGGCACCAGATGCTATATGTTAGGAACTAAGGACAGGGGCTGTAGACGCACCATCTGCCAAATGTTAGGAACCAAGGACAGGGACTGTAGAGGTGCCAGCTGCCATATATTAGGAACTAAGGACAGGAACTGCAAGGTGCGAGCTGCCAAACATTAGAAACCAAGGGCAGCTCTTAGGAGAGTACATGGCTACCTCAGTCAGTGGCATTCTCAGAGGCTTGATGCATAAAACTGTTCCCTCCAACGCTACAAAGGCGCTTAAATAAAATGGGCGGAGGAGAGCGACCGCCGACGAGACCCGCTCCGTGGAAAGGTGTCGACGGTCAGAGGTTCTCATTGACTGTGGAGTTAAATATGGCGTCTTTATGGGATTTCTTGGATATTTCCTCCTGTAAAGAAACGAAGAAAATGAATTAAAGCTGCTACAAGTCCAGAGACTAAAAAAAAGTCACAACCCCCCGACAAAACGGACAACATATAGAATGGTAAAAATGGAGGCCGCTGAACCCAAGATACAAGTTGATCCAATATCAAGAGTCCTGAACGGGAACATTTATCATATGATCGACCATAAGACTGGAGGCTGGGGTCCGAGCTATGGCCGGCAACCATCTAAGAGTGCACAGTGTAAGGCAGAAGGAAGGTGAGGTAGGGGCCAAAATTATAAGGGGTGCTCCTTTACTCTGAAGGTCTATCCTATCGATAAGCTATCAAAGTCTAAGAGGTGCGGATCCTACCTCTGGGAGCCACACCTGTGTCAAACTGAGCCCTGAAAATCTTCACTTAGAATGGAGAACCAGTTGTGCATGTGCACAACTCCCCATTCCCAGTACAGCTACCCCACCCCCCCCCCCCCTGTACTGGGAACTCCCATAGAGGAGAATGGAGAACACAGCGCTCCCCTGTATGTCAGGAAATTCAATCAAAGTAAAACATACAAGGTGCTCACCTGGTGGCGTTGTGCTTATATTGTAGAGGCACAACCTTTTTGGCTTAATGAAGCCCAAAGACAGCACCCACGTAGTCCAGGACCCCTGGTATCGGAAGACCTCGGGGAAAGATAATAAACAATAAAACAAAAATAGGACCGGGCGCTCGTCCGCAGCAAATAAATCCTCGTGCGGTGGCAACGTAGGATAAAGAATATATTTATTCCATTAAAAACACAAATAGCATAACGCGTTTCGTGCTACAAAGCACTTCCTCAGATGCTGTAATGTTACATACATAGTAGAAAAAAAACACTGCTTATATACCTAATGCTGAACTCTGTAATTGGCTGTTAAGCCTACAACCAATCCTGGTACTTGTTGAAAAGAACTAGAGGGTTCAGAGGAAAGCAATAAAAACATGTAAAACCATTTAAAAATGAGGGCTATAGTAAAGAAAAAATTTCATTGGTTGGGAGAAATGGCGGCAAATTCGTAATACCCAATTAAAATTAGAGCTACTCCGTGTCTGTATTTGCTCTATGGGAGGCATCTTAGCCAATTAGAGAAAAAGAGAAACATTAGTTTCAAAGATGGTAATTGGTGAATTATAGAGAAGGAAAATTAAGTTAACCAATGAGAAACCCACAATCATTGCAGGTATTCAAAGAAAGGACGCCTATGTGCAGGTAGGCTAACATCACTGCGTTCTAAATAGAGCGCAAATGAGAAAATTACGAACGTGACACAGTGAGAGAACCGTGCGTACTATTAATATTAAAATAATAAAGAGTGACTAAATATGGAATTCTTAAGTAATTAACATGTATAAAGCGCTGCAAAAACAGTGAACAAAATAGTGCACCCGACATATACTGAGAGTGAACAACCAATAAATGATCTTGATACAAAATATAAACCAATAGTAAACAGAGAGACAGAATGGCATCGGGATATAACCCCAAGTTGCTTGGTGCTAAATATAAAGAGAACATAAAAAAAACAAAAAAAAACAAAAAAACAGCCCCATTTATGAACCGATGTCTCATAGATCGTAGTGAAAGTTGTAGAGACAAAACAATGTAATAAACAAAAACCAGAATTAGTCTAATCAAAAAAATGAGCTCAACAGCTTCGTTTAACCCTTCGTGAACATCCAAAATACTTCTCTTCTTTGTAATATACGGAAACGATCGTGGATGTCACTAGATATATAATCTATGGGCTGTATGGTTAGTTTAGAGGGGTCCTGTTGGTGGAAATTTTTAAAATGCCTCGATACACTATGATTGAGATCACCTTTGTTGATACGTGATCTGTGCCCATTCAGGCGTAAATGTAGGGGGACGTGTAGTGCGTCCAATGTATTGCAGATTACAATCGCACTGAATTAAATATATGACAAACGAACTCTTACAATTTAAAGTGTGCTTCATTTTGTGAACACTAGTGGTGGTTGAATAAAAGGAGGTAGCTTTGACAATAGACATACAGCATAAGCATGACGTGGTACCACAAGGACTGCTATTTGGGGCCATGCTATCATTGGAGTTAATTTCATCTGGACCACGGATTCGGCTGGGGGCAATAACATTTTTGAAATTCGGTGCCCTTTTGAAGATTAAACCAGGATGTTTTGGGTATTGATTGTTGTAAATAAGGATCACTTTGGATTATGTACCAATGTTTCTGAAGAATCTTCTTGATCTGTGTATGAGCTTATAAAAAAAAAAAAAAAAAAAGATCTAAACAAACAAGAAACTTCTAACACTAAACAAATAAAGGAAGCAAGGAGAAAATACTCTTTAGTCACCCAGTACAATACAGCTCACACACCGATCAAGATGAAATAAATTTCAATGATAGCATGGCCCCAAATAGCAGTCCTTGTGGAACCGCGTCATGTTTATGCTGTATGTCTATTGTCAAAGCTACCTCCTTTTATTCAACCACCACTAGTATTGTTCACAAAATGAAACACACTTTAAATTGTACGGCCATGTCCCCACGGCACGGGTTTTCGGACGGTTTGCGGTTTTTCAGACCGGCCGAAAATGAGCACAATGGTGCTCTATGGAAAACCCGTGCAGCAGTCCCCACTGCACGGGTTTTGCCATCGGACGGTTTTGCCGCCGGCGGTCCGGCCGCAAAACATTGAGCAAGCACCTTCTTCCGTCCGGTTTTCGGACAGAATCTGTGCTCGCCAATGTGAAGGGGGAGTGCTCATCGCGGAGAAAAGTCGTCCCCCCCGCGGCCGTGGGGACGGGCGCAAAACAGGACAAAGACCAGCCGGCAAACTGGCCGGTATTTGTCCACTGCCGTGGGGATGCGCCCTAAGAGTTCGTTTGTCATATATTTAATTCAGTGCGATTGTAATCTGCAATACATTGGACGCACTACATGTCCCTTACATTTACGCCTAAATGGGCACAGATCACGTATCAATAAAGGTGATCTCAATCATAGTGTATCGAGGCATTTCAAAAATTTTCATCAACAGGACCCCTCTGAACTAACTATACAGCCCATAGATTATATATCTAGCGACATCCACGATCGTTTCCGTATATTACAAAGAAGAGAGGTATTTTGGATGTTCAACTTGCAAACCGTGAACCCCAAGGGGTTAAACGAAGCTGTTGAGCTCGTTTTTTGATTAGACTAATTCTGGGTTTTATTACATTGTTTTGTCTCTACGATCTATGATACATCGGTTCATAAATTGGGCTGTTTTTAAAAAAAAAAATAAATTTATGTTATCTTTATATTTAGCACCAAGCAACTTCGGGTTATATCCCGATGACATTCTGTCTCACTGTTTATCATTGGTTTATATTTATATTTTGTATCGAGATCATTTATTGGCTGTTTACTTTCAGTATATGTCGGGTGCACTATTTTGTTCACTGTTTTTGCAGCGCTTTATACATGTTAATTACTTAAGAATTCCATATTTAGTCACTCTTTATTATTTTTACATTAAGGCCTCGTTCACACGGCTTATTCTGCCGCGGATTGTCGCCGTACTGCGCGCCGTATTTGCGCTGCAGTACGGCGCCAATCCGCGGCAGCAATTACGGTAATCCACTGCTCTCATAGAGAACAGTGGAATTCGTCGCTCCTCCCCGCTCGGCGACTCCGCCGCAGGGGGAGAAAGTGACATGCACATTATTTACGGCGCGGACGCGCCGTAAACAATGCATTGGCTATGGGGTCGGGAGCGGCGCCCCCGCCGCGTTCCGGCCCCGCCCCCGTCCCTTATTCACGGCGGATTTGTGAGCTCAATACGGCTCACAAATCAGTCGGGAATAAGCCGTGTGAACACGGCCTTATAGTACGCACGTTTCTCTCACTGTGTCACGTTCGTAAATTTCTCATTTGCGCTCTCTATTTAGAACGCAGTGATGTTAACCTACCTGCACATAGGCGTCCTTTCTTTGAATACCTGCAATGAATGTGGGTTTCTCATTGGTTAACTTAATTTTCCTTCTCTATAATTCACCAATTACCATCTTTGAAACTAATGTTTCTCTTTTTCTCTAATTGGCTAAGATGCCTCCCATAGAGCAAATACAGACACGGAGGAGCTCTAATTTTAATCGGATATTACGAATTCCCCGCCATTTCTCCCAACCAATGACATTTTTTCTTTACTATAGCCCTCATTTTTTAAATGGTTTTACATGTTTTTATTGGCTTCCTCTGAACCCTCTAGTTCTTTTCAACAAGCACCAGGATTGGTTGTAGGCTTAACAGCCAATTACAGAGTTCAGCATTAGGTATATAAGCAGTGTTTGTTTTTTCTGCTATGTATGTAACATTACAGCATCTGAGGAAGTGCTTTGTAGCACGAAACGCGTTATGCTATTTGTGTTTTTAATGGAATAAATATATTCTTTATCCTACGTTGCCACCGCACGAGGATTTATTTGCTGCGGACGAGCGCCTGGTCCTATTTTTGTGGTTTAAAGAGGAGAATGGATAACACAGCGCTCCCCTGTACCGGGAACTCCCATAGAACAGAATGGAGAACACAGCGCTCCCCTGTACCGGGAACTCCCATAGCACAGAATGGAGAACACAGCGCTCCCCTGTACTGGGAACTCCCATAGAGAAGAATGGAGAACACAGCGCTCCCCTGTACTGGGAACTCCCATAGAACAGAATGGAGAGTTCTGTGCAAGCCTGACCAGGTCTCCATTGTGAGACGACACTTTCAGGGGCCCGTTCCTGAGATATTATCTGCATCTATCAAGACTAATGGAGCCCCCCTCTAACCCTGTCTCGATACTTCTACAGTTCGCTTGTAGTCAATCCTCCTGTTCCCTGATGCCCCCTTGTGGTCACTTTACTAATTGTCACAGGATGAGAAAGCAGTGACCGTGCAGAGAAGCATTTATTACCTTGAACTCGGAGTAGCTGCCGGGCTGGCTGGAGAGAGCCACCGTCTGCTTGTTACTGTGCTGCTATGGGGCTGTTACTGGGGTCTCTCTAGATTTCGAAGGAGTCTGCAAAGCAAACTGCATGATTACTTTGGCTGAAACATTGGATACCCGGCTCATAGGAAGCTCATCCCCACATGAAAGAAAACAGCAGGAGCAAGCGGGTGTCAGCGAGAAGCGAGCAGAGGACAAGCCCTTAATACCCAGAGAGGTTTAACCAAATCATTTGTTCCCCCAGGTTTCAAAAAGGATCTACAAAATGACTGAAGAAAAAAAAATAAATAAAAAATTGAGGTTAAGGGGCTGTGTAAAGATTAAACAACAAAAAGATCTCTATCGCCTCTCCCCAACCTTGAACCCTCTCTTTCCCAACTACCCCCTTCACCCAATTTTTTGGCATTGCTGTGTATAGTATGGGGGAATTTTCAATGGTCCAATCCATTTACTTTCACCAATATTGGCTCAACTTGTATGTTAGGTTCTTCCTAGCCGTGAGCAACACCAATAAACCATTGAACGTGATTCAGTCGGTGTATGGGCATCTATCATGGTGAATAGATGACTAAAATGCTCATTCAGTGGAAATCTAGTCCCCTGAACATGCCCTATGCTACTTTCCTCTGATGTGGCCTCCCATAGAACAGAATGGAGAACACAGCGCTCTCCTGTACTGGGAACTCCCATAGAACAGAATGGAGAACACAGCACTCTCCTGTACCGGGAACTCCCATAGAAGAGAATGGCGAACACAGCGCTCCCCTGTACTGGGAACTCCCATAGAAGAGAATGGCGAACACAGCGCTCCCCTGTACTGGGAACTCCCATAGAAGAGAATGGCGAACACAGCGCTCCCCTGTACTGGGAACTCCCATAGAAGAGAATGGCGAACACAGCGCTCCCCTGTACTGGGAACTCTCATAGAAGAGAATGTAAAACACAGCGCTCCCCTGTACTGGGAACTCCCATAGAACAGAATGGAGAACACAGCGCTCCCCTGTACTGGGAACTCCCATAGAAGAGAATGGAGAACACAGCGCTCCCCTGTACTGGGAACTCTCATAGAAGAGAATGGAGAACACAGCGCTCTCCTGTACCAGGAACTCCCATAGAACAAAATCGAGAACACAGTGCACCACTGTACTGGGAACTCCCATAGTGGAGAATGGAGAGTCTGGGACATGTGTGACCACTTCTCCACCCTAAACCAAAACCTTTGGGGGCCCGCTTCGGAGAGAGGTGGCACCCTTAGCCATCAGACTTTGAAGACATTTCCTAGCCATCAAAGTGCGGGATGGGAACACCCCTTTAATTGACCAGCCCCACCATAATTAGTAGTATGAGGGAATTAGGTCATTATGGAGTTCATTCAGGGGACACAGTTTGCAAACCCCTGAACCTCCTTGTTTATGGAGTGTGTGTGTGTGTGTGTGTGTGGGGGGGGGGGGGGGGGGGCGTGAAAATCTAGACCAAAAAAATAAAATTTAAAAAAAATTAAAATGTAATTTTTTTTTTTAACACAGCTTTATTAGCAGCCACCACCATCGTCTAAGACACGCTCCTGAGTACAACATTATTTTGTCTGCATAATGTTCAAATAAGGAAGGTGAATTTTGTACAAGGTTACTGCTCAGCGTCTGGGTACCTTGATTGTGGGGAGCGGTACTTTCCCCGTCTGGTTCCCATTGGGATGCATTATATGGGTGCGAGACATGGTCGAATTTGTTGTTCCGTTCAGCTGCAAAGAGACAAGCAAAGAAAAAGGGCTGAGATGGATGAAAGTCAAATCTCCACAACCAAAAAGAATGGACGGCAAACTAAATCGTTCACAGGACATTCACTCGACTCCATTTAAAAGGGGCATCTATGCCACATACACGGGTGGAGAACGGGGGGTCCGGGCTTTACTGCTGTACCCACAGTGACTGACAACCTTCTCTGTACACACAAGAGCCGTCAATCACTTTAGGTGGACAGACAGCAGGACTCTCACTGTCTCTCCAAAGAGTCCTGGCAGGATTTACTTTACTTCAGATCAATCTATGTATAATCAAGCTCAGTGTCTGTCCCTCTAACATATAAAAGAAAGCACAAATCCCTTTCAAGTTTACTTTAAGGGGTCTTCCAACCTTTTCAGAACCCCTCAAACTGGTTGGAGTTGAAAAACAGACTGGTACTCCCCTTCCACTACTCCAATGATCCCCTCCAGCAGCGACGTCACAAACAGTCAATGCCCTCAGCGGTCACAGGCCATAAGGGTGAACAGTGAACAAAGGCCAGAACTGCACGGGTCACTGCTGGGACCAGCGAGGGGCACTGAAGCTTTGACCAGTAAAGGTGGTGTTGGAAATCCCTTTAAAAAGAGTTGTCTCGCTACAAAAATCAGCATGCAGGGAACAGTAAATGGAGACTTTTTCCAAGTATATTGCTTTGTTTATTTTGCTTTGTTGAGAGCAGAGATTTCATCTGCTGCAAGTGCACAGTTTCTCTGGTCACCGTCCTGCTGTCCTCTTCTCTTGGTCTTATCCAAAAGCAGAGAGTGACGTCTGTACTGGTTGGCACACAAACACTCTGTTCTCAAGCTGCCGGTGTCCTATCTTTAAGGGTATGTCCATACGGCAAAATTGGGGGGGGCGTTTCAGCACCTCCACGCGCCCCGCAATTACGTCAATTCATAGCTATGAATTACGTCAGGTACAATACATGCCGGGAGAGAGAAGTGACATGTCACTTCTTCATGGCGCTTAGATAGTGGCAATGAGTGTGGCCCCCCCCCAACCCCACGTGCTTTAGAAGTATACACTGACCAGCGCATACTTCTAAAACATCCGCCGTATTGCGGCACGTACAGCACGCGCCGCAATACGCCATGGGAACATACCCTAACAAAGGAGACTAATTACCTATTTACTTTGAGCTCTGAAACGCTCTGTTCTATAGAATAGATCTCCTTCTCTTATATCAGTGCAATTAGAAGAGCTGGGAATACAGAGCTGATATGCTCATCACTGCTATAGAACCACTCATAGCCTGACCAGGAAGAGATAGGAAACACGACGCTGCATGGTGAGACAATCCCTTTAAAAGGTGTATTCCCACCATACAGACATTTTTCAAAGCAGTTGCACCAGAATTATGGCACAATTTG
Organism: Phyllomedusa bahiana; assembly: GCA_025379985.1. Lineage (NCBI taxonomy): Eukaryota > Metazoa > Chordata > Amphibia > Anura > Hylidae > Phyllomedusa > Phyllomedusa bahiana. Next base: position 187,531 of record JAODAL010002220.1, on the reverse strand, counting down.
TGCCAAAAATAATGACGTTCATGCTTTACACCACATTTATTACGTGTTTTAGACACTTCTATCCGCCTGAGGAGGTGCGACTTCGTAGGGAAAGGGCCACGGCTTAGCGTGCCAAAATTTTAGCATAGAGTAAGCCAACTTAAAGATGGTGTAAAATTTAGACTAGATCATTTTAACCTGCGCCAGATTCATGAACACTGACACATGTGGCGCATTTTAAGGATGTCTAGTCTAACTTTACACAGTCTAAGTGTTACATAGCGTCCCTAAATCTGCCCCATTGATGGCAAATCAAAGAACATGTGTGAAAGCTGCGGCTCCCACTTCTCTCTAGAACGAGCCCAGAGACCTCCGTTTGAAGGAAGAGGACTCAGGCATCCTCAAACTGCCGGCCCTCCAGCTGTTGGGAAACTACAACTCCCATCATTCCTTCTCTTATAGATTAATAATAAATGCATGATGGGAGTTGTAGTTTCCCAACAGCTGGAGAGGCAGTTTGAGGATGCCTGGGAGAGCTGGTTGCAATTCTGCGACTGAAATCAATGGGTGTCCCAGAGTATAGCCGTGCTCAGCGGTACTGAGAACAACGGTCAAGCTCTCGGGACTCGTTCTAGAGCTTTGCGCGAGTCCCAAAGGTGGGAGACACAGCTCCTTAAACACTCCTGAACCTGCTGCACTTACCTTCCTATTCTTGCTGCTCGGAGTAACCTGTGAGGAAGGCGCCGGCCTCTTGATTGGCGTTTTAAACGGCGTCGTCTCCTCTTTCTTTTGCGTCTGTGGGAAACATGTAATTCGTGATTAACCTCCGGCTGAGACGTGCAACTATCAAATATGAATGAAGCAGCAGAATTATAGAAAATGTATGGATTTTTTATTTTGTTATATATTTAACTTTTTATTAAGTGATCTAATTATATATAGAAGTTAAATATTTTTAATTTTGTGTTTTATGTATTTAACTTAATAAAAAAAGTACATATTTAACAAAAATATATAGACGTTTGATATATTTTTATTTAGGGTTTTTATTATATCTCAAATATAAAAGTTGTGTACATTTTATTCTATAGAAATCTAAAAATTTAATTTACACACGTGTGTAAATATTTTATTCCATATAAAATGTTTTACTTTGTATTTCATTGTATATTTAATACAACAAAATGATACACTATTTGCTTGTTCCAAAATACAGCAAGCACAGAAGAAAAACTATATTATTTTGTTGTTCATTATATTTATTTCATCAATGAATATTATATTAATATATATTTATATATATATTAATATATATATATATATATATTATTAATATATATATATATATATATATATATTAATATATTAATATATAAATATATATATTAATATATATATATATATATATTATATATATATATATATATAATATATATTTATATATATTATATATATATATATATATATATATATAATATAATATATATATATATTATAATTTTTATTTGATAAAATAAGTATATAATTAACAAAACATTAATACTTAAATAATTTTATATAATCAATTCTATCTATCACAGTCTGGACACAGCGGACCCTGCAGAGGACTCACCCGGTCTTGTTTCTCCCGTTCCTTCTGCTGCTTCAGCGTCTCCCACTGATTGGCCACGTAATCCATAAATTTGTTGCCTTGAATTAAAAACGGGCTCCCCTGCTCGGCCTCCCACTGGTCTATCCGGGAATTAAGCTCTTCCTCCAGCTGGCGGTACAAACAGAAGGACTTGATATTCCTTAGGCTATGTTCACACGGCTTATTTTGGAGCGCATTTCTCCGCGTACTGTGCTTAATACGCGGCAAACTGCGCCCCATAATTACGGTTACCCATAGCTCTCAGATAACTATGGATTACGCCTCCTCTCCCCACGCATACAATACGATCTTACTGTACACGCAGGGAGATAAGTGACATGTCACTTATTAGCGGCCCCACCGCGGGAGCTCCCGAAACACACAATGTATTGCGGTGTGTACTGTACGCACCGCAATACATCGTGTGAACATGGCCCTAGACAGCGTAATAACATAAGTGCACCTCATGTATGAAAACTGTCGACCAGGCAGCCAGCCAGCGCCCCATATGAAAGCCGGGCTCTGATTGGGTGGCTATGGGCCACAAGGACAGTCTTACTGCCGGACAGTTTCTATACATCGGGCCCAGCGTGTGGGGTGCGGGCTACTCACCTTAGATAACAGCTTCTGGAGTTTTGCTCGCTCTTTCTCCTCCTTAAGCAGCGTCCCTCCGCGGTTCGAGAACCTGTTGGGGGTCGGAGGCCTTTTTCTAAATATGGGGAGGAAAGAAAAATAAAGGCATCAAAATACAGACCCAGCGCTGCCCCAATACAATATGAATGGGCGCCGGGACTCCCATTGCACAACCAGACCATAACTCTATGGGGAACTGGTGATTGGCTCCAAAGCCCCAAATGTGAAAATCAAGTTTAAGGGAAAATGAAGCAGATAAAGTGACATTTATCTGACTATAGAGAATATCCGTTACCTCTAATATCACAAACTGGGTCCAGCTGCTCTCCCACTTGGCCACCGCTTCCAGCATCCCCCTGCATTTCTCATAGGTCGCCTTCATTTTCACCACCTCCTCGTTGTGTCGGCTCAAGAGATCCTCTGTAAAGTCGTCTGCAAAGCAAATCGGTTATTAACCCCATGTTATAGAGCAGGAGGGTGGGCATGCTATCTGCACCCTGTTTTTAGGCAGGGGGATGGGAATGTATGGACTGTGGCCCATTTCGGACCCTGGGGACCTATTTGTTCCCCAGGTATAGACAGGGGATTAGGAATTGCCTTCTGGGCCCCATGTTAAGAGCGGGGACTGGGACACTTTTATCGGGGCCCCCATTTAAATAAAAAGGGGGCCCCTATCTGACTGTGGCCCCGAAAGGCAGGGGGCTGGGGCAGTTGATTGGGGGTTAGGCAAGGGCCTGAGGACAGTTTTATCGCCCATGTTGAGCTAGAAAGCTTGGGCATTTTTTTGTCTTCCCCTTAAGAGCAGGGGAGTGGGGGCAGGGCTTTCTATTGGGCCCGTTAAGACAAGGCCCCAGGCTGCTATAGTTTGGGTCCATTTAAACGAGGACTGGGAAAATGCGTTTTGGGCTCCAAAGGCAGGGGGGAGCTGAAAATCATTGCAGATGAAGGGGGAAAGGGATTTTGGGCATGCCTTCACTGGGCCCCATTTTAACGGGAGCTTAAAAAGCTTCTGTCTGCACCCATTTATGGCAGGGGGATGAGGCAAAGCATTGTTGGGGCCCCAGTTATAGAGCAGGAGGAGCTGGGGAAAAAGCTATGGTTTTTGGGCCCCCATGTTATAGACAGGGGGCTGGGACAGCTTTTGACTGGCCCATGTTTTGACAGGAGGAGTGAGGAAGCTTTTGATCTGTGGCCCCCATGTTTTAAAACAGGAGAAGTGAGGACAGCAACGATTGGGCCCCCATGTTATGAGCGGGAGGGCTGAGGACATGCTATTATTGGGGCCCCCAGTTATAGAGCGGAGGGCTGGGCATGCTATCTGATCTGCGGGGCCCATGTATAGAGCGGAGGAGTGAGGACAGCATCGTTGGGCCATGTTTAGAGCAGGAGGAGCTGAGGAAGCTATTGATTGGGCCCTGTATAGGCAGGAGGAGCTGGGGACATGGAATTGATCTGGGCCCCCATGTTATAGAGCAGGGAGCTGAGGACATGCTATCTGATCTCGGCCCCTTTATGAGGGAGGAGCTGAGGACAGTATGATCTGAGGCCCCATGTTAGGCAGGAGAGCGGAGCAGATGTAGTCCTTTATTCATTTAATTCCTGTTACTCGGGGTTTAAAGGGTCCAATGGGCGGAGTTATCGTGTTGAAGCTACATACTATGGATACAAAGGCGGGGTGCCAGTCGTGAAACCAAAATCGGGGGCTCCGTGTTTTTACGCGTTCCTCTTTGGCTAAATGTTTTGTTTTTTATTTGCAGGTTGGCACGATTTGGTGCACAATAAGTAAGGTTTTTTAGTAGGATTTGTTACTTTTAAATAAAAAAAACAAAAACTATATTTTCGGCGTGGCGCCATTTGCTGCGACGAGTAACTTTTTATACTTCCCTAGGGCCCCAATGGGGGCCTTTTGGGGGGCTTGAAATCTCCTTTTATTTGGGCCCTTTGGAAAAGAGGTGGATTTTATTAATTTTCAAGGGTTGGGGGGGGGGGGGAGGAGGGGTAAAACCCCCAAAAAAATAAACCCCACATTTTGTGTTTATACTTTTTTTTTCCTCTTTCAGTGTCAGGGATTAATGGGTTTATATTATATTTTATTGTACTTTTACAGGGAGCGTTGATACCAATTATGGGCAACATGTTCTTTCACTTATAAAAATGGGGAAAAGGGGGAGGGGGAGGTTTAATAAAAGCTTTTGAGGGCTGTTAAAGAGAACCTCTTACGTAGGTGATGCCCCCCTTGCTGGGGCGTTGTGTGACCCCGTGTTTCCAGTTTTATGTCCCCTTTTCTGTGGGTGCAGCGTTTTTAGGCACTACTGTCAAATTTTGCAGTTTGCAGCCTGTTCTGCCATAGAGAAGTGCAGCTTATTCATGAGCAGGTTTTAGCCACGCCCACCTGCCGATTATTCATAGGATTTTACCTATTCACAGTAATAGGTCGAGTCAAACCCTGTTTGGGGGGTAGCCACGGTGGGCAGGGCCAACAGCTGCTCATGAATAAGCTGGACTTTTCTATGGCAGAACAGGCTGCAAGTTGAAAAGTTTGAGCAGCAAATGCTCTGAAACTGCTGAACCTTACAGAATAAGGGGCACAGCACTGGAAACAGCAGGTCTGACACTGGCTTGTGCTGCCCTCAGCAAGGGGGGGGCATCAACTATCTGACCGGTTCTAATTAACAGGCGGCACCGAGAGCGGGTCTCACGGTGGAGGAATCGCCCATATGCGAGGTTAGGTTTATGTGGCCGATGCGGACTCTAAGATCCATGACTAAAATCTGCACTATTCTGCGCAGATTTTGGACGTGGATTTTATGCATATTACAGAGGCAGACTTTCAGTATCCATCTACTATGTGAGTATTCAGTGCTGAAAACAAATCCACGCAGCAGAAAATCAGCAGTGTGTGCAATTGGGGGGATTTTTTTAAAGCGAGAGGCGTTTTTCGGGTTTAGGTGAATTGCGTCCAAAACTAGCCGCGCTCACACACCCTGACACAGGGCAATTGTTCTGCCATCCTATATTTGCTTTCTTTGAATGGAAGATTATATTATGACTCGGTCACTTACCGCAATAGTAGGGGGAAAATTCTTTCCGTTGCTCCGGGGTATAGAAACATTTGTCCCAGTAGGACTTCAGCTCTTCTCTTATGTTAAGGATCACCTGCTTCAGATTCGCCACCTTCAGCTCCTCCAGCCGGGCCAGCTCGTTCTCCCACTACAATCAGAGAAAATTGTATAAACTACTTCATGAAGGTGTCCACGCCAAAGACTGAAGGCATATTGCTAAACTATGCCACTGAAGTCTGACAGCTGTGGGTGGGATCTGCACCCATCTCGGAAGCTAGTTCTCAGTACGGATGAACACGGCGCTCCTCTATACTGGGAACTCCCATAGAACAGAATGGAGGGAACACAGCGCTCCCCTGTACTGGGAGCTCATAGAAACAGAATGGAGAAACAGCGCTCCCCTGTACTGGGACTCCCCTTTAGAACAGAATGGAGAACACAGCGCCCCCCTGTACTGGGAGCTCCATAGAACAGAACGGAGAACACAGCGCTCCCCTGTACTGGGAACTCCCATAGAACAGAATGGAGCACACGCTCCCTGTACTGGGAGCTCCCATAGAAAAGAATGGGAACACAGCGTCCCTTACTGGGAGTCCCTAAACAAATGGAAAACCAACAGCGCCCCCCGTATGGGAGCCCCCATAGAAAGAATGGAGAAAAGCGCCCCCCTGTACTGGGAGCTCCCATAAAACAAAGGGAGAACCAGCGCTCCCCTGACTGGGCCCCATAGAACAGAATGGAGAACACAGCGCCCCCTTTTGGGGAGCCCCCCTAGAACAAAAGGGAGAAAAGCGCCCCCCTTAAAGGGAGCCCCCATAGAACAAAGGAGAACACACGCCCCCCTGTACGGGAGTCCCATAGAAAAAAGGGAGAAACAGCGTCCCTGTATGGGAGCCCCCATAGAACAAATGGATTTATGCAATGAATGACCGTTCCCCCATACGGGCTGATTTTTTTTTAGGGGAAATAGTTGGGGTCAGTGTGGAATTCCCACCCATCAGGCTTTTTATGGATTATCTCATCGATATTAACAAAGTCTATTAACATAGAAGCAAGAATTAAAAAAAAATAAAAAATGAAAAACTATCATAACCACTGCTATACTCTGAAATGCGTTAGCATTTTTCTCTTTTGTATGTACTATACTTTTTAATGGAATCCAAAATATTCGCTTCATACTTCTATTTTGCTGTTGGCCATTTTAGGAATTTGAACATGAAAGTCTAATGGAAGGGCAGGGGAAGGCAGAGCCGCCCCTAATGGGGTGTTCCCATCCTCTTAAAGGGGTCGTCTCACTACAGGGATCGCTGCTGCTTTTTATGTTAAAGATCTTGTAAAAACAAGTCACTTTACAATATGTGTCCATTAACAGTGTCCTACATATTCCTAGATATCCCCACTTGTATGAGCTGCATCAGCTCCTCAGGTCGCTATAGCTACAGACCTGTTTGATCTCTCCTGATGGGCTGCCGGCATTGGTTGCTATAGCTACAGACCTGTTTGATCTCTCCTGATCGGCTACCAGCACTGGCCGCTATACCTACAGACCTGTTTGATCCCTTTCCCGATCGGGTACAGCACTGCCGCTATAGTACAGACGTTGATCTCTACTGATAGGCTGCCAGCACTGGTCGCTATAGCTACAGACCTGGCTTCTACTACAGCCTAGTGGTAGCCAGTAAACACACCCCTGAAATCAAAATAAAACCAAGAAGTCAGGACTGAGGCGAGATGAATCAGTGTAGTGAGACAACCCCTTTAACATATAGGCAAAAAGTGATACATTGTTGCCCAATACATTTTCTGCTCCGATTTTGCTTCACTTCTAAAGATCCAGCAAGTTATCTATCCTGCCTTTGTACGGATGGTTTCCTAGGTTACAGACCACCACGGAAGGTGTGGATTTTAGGCACCGATTCGCCGTCTGATTCTCCACCTTTGGGAAATCCATCATGTCCTCTCGCCCTAACAAGTCACCTGGTAAACGGATCTACAAAAGGCGACCTCTCCCCTGCTGGCGCTCAGCTCGGACCTCCAGGGCATCTGACCGCAGACCCAGGTAAGTGATCGAGAACCCTCCGGACCCCCTTGTATTCCACATCTGTGACATAACCCAATAAGTACAACACCCACCGTCCTCAGCTCCTCGGAGATGGAGCTCCCGGGCACCTTCTGACACGCCGCCTTCTCCTCCTGAGGAACCTGCAGCAGATCCCACAAGGAGTGGACCTTCTCTCTGACCGCGCTCAGCGAGGACACCAGCGCCTCCTTCTTCAGATCCAGCTGGAAAACAGAACCGCATAATGTGTTAAAGTGAAGCGGCGACATTTACTGACACGTGTTAGTAAATCCTTGTGCGCCCCGTGAAACAATAATCCTGGAACATCTTCTCTGGGTTGTGTTGTTCCTCAGTTACTTTTCCTGGAAACGCATTACTGAATCAGTCACCTGGGTGTTACCCATAGGTAGGGGGATCCTTGCACAGTGACATCGCCCAATCAGGGCTGACCATCAGCGAGGGCAGGGGCACACGTCACCCCCTAATATGGCTTACTATGTCCGGAAAGAAAATACTTAGTCTTACCTGGACAACGTCTACTCTATTTGATAATTATAAGCTATTATTCTCTGTGTCTACACCACAGTATAGGAGAGCAGCATTGTCCATGGCGTCAAAAACCAGAAGACCTCTCCATGGAAGCAGCTAACACCAAAAAACTGGCCGCCACTAAAGAGATTGTCCCAACATAAAACTTAGGTAAGTGCAGGTTATACCTCTGGGACCCTGTTCTATGGGAGTTCCCAGTACAGGGGAGCGCTGTATTCTCCATTCTCCTCTATGGGAGCTTCCAGTACAGGGGAGCACTGTGTTCTCCATTCTCCTCTATGGGAGCTCCCAGTACAAGGGAGCGCTGCGTTCTCCATTCTGTTCTATGGAGTTCCCAGCACATGGGAGCACTTGTTCAGTCATACTCAGAACTCCCATAGAACAGAATGAAGAGTTAGGCCCGTGCGCAACCAGTTCTCCATTCTGTGCCAACAATTTAGGGGGCCTGTTCCCAAAATAGGTCTCCAGAAGGGGGAAGAGCATCTATGAGAGTTTGATGGCCTACCCTATCAACATGCTATGAATGTCTGTATTCGTGGGATGGTATCGGGGAGCTCCCCTTTAACATACAAGTAACCCACCTGATCTTTCAGGACTGTGAGCGCCTTGATATTTTCCGGTGTCAGGAAGAACGCCTCCTCGTCCTCGCAGATGGCCTCCTGCTCTAGAGAGTTCTCAGCCGGACGCCCCATCTCGTCCAAGCACTGGCGGATTTCAGCTCTCAGCGCGGAAAAGACCTGGAGGCGCTTTCTCTGTGACAAAAAGGGGGAACGATTAAGAGTTATCCCCTAATGGGATTAAAAAAAATAAATTGTACATAAACCACACAAAAGAAAAAACCCTCCAAATCTAATAGTATCTAATAAGATTCAGTGTGAAATGCGAACGGTGCAAAAAAAAAACCACAAAAAACACTATGTTCAGGTTGTAAAAATATATATTTAAAAAAAATAAATAAATAAGTTTACAACCCAAAGGATTTGTTTGGTTCAGTCTAAAAAAAGAAAAAAAACCCCCACAGAATTAAAATATCAAATTTTAATGCAGTGCATTAAAAGCAGAGCAGTGCGAGTCCAGTCTCCACTCCTTCCGACGCATTTCAAGCCGGCATAGGCTCTTATGAACATTGAAACACAAAATGTAGCTGTGCCATTAAGGCCTTTTCAGGCGCCGGGTGCTTAAAGGGGTTGTCTCACTACATTGATGTCACCTCAGTCCTGTTTTCTTGGTTTCATTTTGAATTCAGGGGCATGTTTACTGGCTTCTACTGGGCTGCAATAGAAGCCAGGTCTGTAGCTATAGCAACCAGTGCTGGCAGCCAATCAGGAGAGATTGAACAAGTCTGTAACTATAGTGACCTGAGGAGCTGATGCAGCCCATACAAGAGGGGATATCTAGGAATAGGTAGGACACTGTTAATGGACACATATTGCAAAGGGACTTGTTTTTGCAAGATGTTTAACATAAGAAGCAGCGACTCCTGTAGTGAGACGACCCCTTTAAGGAGTTCAATACAAACCAGTCCTGCTCACCTTTTCCTCAGCCTGGACCTTGATGTGCTCCTTGAGCTCCTCTATCTGGGTCAGGCTGGGGATGGTTCCGGAAGGAATGTAATAGGGGGTGACGCACAGGTCAGAGCAGAGCTCCTGGTCCTTCTGCTGCAGCGCCCTCAGCTCTTCCAGCCGCTCGTTCTTCAGTTTGGTGAGAAGTTCCAGCCGCACCCTCAGGTCGCGCTCGATCTGGAGGATGGTCATGCCGTCATCTACCTGCAAGAGGGTCACAGGTTAGACGGAAGCATCCGGTGCTCCTTAACCTGCATGAAATGTCATCTCTATAGGGGACTGGATTCTGCTCCTCCATGGCTGCGTCCCCGGGTGCAGAAACCACAAAGCCGCGGCCACCGAAAAGCTATGTTCACACGGCTTATTTCGGGACGTATTTACGTCCGCAAATACGTTTCAAATAATGAACAATTAGATTAGCATTGATTCCAATGTAAAATACGCCTCATCAGTCACACGAGGTGTATTTTCGTGACCTATTTGCGGGCGTAAATACGATCGTAAAATTAAGTCCCCTGTCACTTATTGAGGCGTATTTTACAACGTAAATCCAAATAGTAAAGAATGGGGAATGTATTTACGACGTGAAATACGTGCCACATTTTGTGACACGTATTTCGGGACGTATTTGCGGATGTAAATACGCCCTGAAATAAGCCGTGTGAAGATAGCCTAAGCCATAGGGGTCTGCAGGAGAGACCGTGAAGGCTCCTGCACCACGGCCTCATATAGAGACCAAAGCAGCCTCTGTACATAGCAGGTATATAGGAGAAGGTACAGGCAGAAAAATTCGGAATGTTCGGTTTTAGTTGAATTTTCAGGATGAACATAAAAAGTTCATGAAAATGTTTTAAGGGGCGGTAAGTGCCCCGCCTCTCCCCGGTAGATGCTCTTGTCCAACTGCTCAGGGTCTCGGGACTTTCTGCACAACTTGCTGATTTCTAACAAGGAGCTTAATAGCAAAACCCCCAACAGGTGTTTGATCCCTGAATCGCCCAATACATTTAGGGGTTCAATGTGAATTGGGATTTAAACCATCCTCCTCATCCTGCTGTTCACATTGTGACATCATGAGACCAAGACAACAACTTACAATTGATCAGCAGGACCTCGCCATTGCCAGGCTTCAAGCAGGAGGCTCTCAGATGGAAGTGGTCACTGAGCTTAGAGTATCATCAGCAGGTTGTATCAGAGATACAGAGAGACTGGAAGAGGCACAGGAAGGCAAAGAAGTGAACATATTTTGGCTCCATCACAGACTGATGAGCGCCTCATTGTAACCAATGCTCTGCGGAGCCGGATGATGATGCTGCACAACTACAGGCAGGGTTAAGGGAGGCGAGAGGCGCCAAGTGTCAGGTCAGACCATTCGTAACCAGTTACACCAGCGCAGACTGTCTACTAGACGACCTGACAGCACCATCATCATAGTCTGGGCCAGGGAGCATCTACACTGGACGAGGGACCAGTGCTCCTCAGCGCTGTTCAGTGATGAAAGTCGATTCAGTCTGAGCAGAAATGTAGGAGCCAACGATGCTGGAGACGTCAGGGAGAGCGCTGTGCATCAGCCCGGTCAGGCACCGGTCAGGGAGAGCGCTGTGCATCAGCCCGGTCAGGTCCTCTTGCCTGTCGTCTAGCTTGCAGATCACACTGATGTAACCAGTTACGCATGCTCTGACCTGACACTTGGCGCCTCTCACCTCCCTTAAACCTGCCTGGTGTTGAGCTGTGAAGCCGGATGATGAACGCAGGGCATTGGTTTCTATGAAGCTCATCAGTCTCTGATGGAGACAAAGGATGTCCACTTCTTTGCCTTTCTGTGCCTCTTCCAGTCTCTCTGTATCTGATACAACCTGCTGATAACACTATGTGACACTAAGCTCAGTGGCCACTTCCGTCTGAGAGCCTCCTGCTTGAAGCCCGACAATGGCGTGGTCCTGCTGATCCGTTGTAAGGTGTTGTCTTAGTCTCATGATGTCACAATGTGAACAACAGGATGAGGAGGACGGTTTAATCCCAATTCACATTGATCCCCCAAATGTATTGGTGATTCAGGGATCAAACACCTGTTGGGAATTTTGCTACTAAGCTCCTTGTTAGGCCATGTTCACATGGCTTATTCTGGGACGTATTTTGCGCGAATTATGGGCTGAAATCCGTCCCAGTCATTACGGTAATCCACAGTCCTCATAGAGAACTATGGATTACGTCTCCTCTCCCCGCTCGCACAATACGCCGAGGGGGGAAGAGAAGCGACATGTGAATTACTAGCGGCGTATACACGCCGCTGGTAATGCAAGTCTATGGGCCGGCGGGCTGCTGACCCCCCCCCTCCTGCACACACGGCATAATTGCGGGAAAAAACTCCCCCATAAGAAAACCAAGAATTGGAGATGAAACACAGGGGCCCCTCCCCTTGTTCTGGGAAACTTCCCCCCCCCAATAATAAAACAGAAATGGAAGAAGAACAAAACAGCGCCTTCCCCCTGTTTTATTTTTCCTGGGAACCTCCCCAATAGAAACAGAATGGAGAGAAAACACCCGCGCTCCCCCCCCTTGGTTCTTGGGAAACTCCCAAATAAAAAAAAAACAGAAAAAATGGAAAGGAGGAAACACAAGCCGCCTTTCCCCCTGTTCTGGGAAAACTCCCAAATTAAAACAAATGGAAGGAACACAGCGCTCCCCTGTTAACTGGGCAAACTCCATAGAAACAGAAATGGAGAAACACAGGCCCGCTTCCGCCCTGTAAACAGGGGAAACTCCCCCCCATTAGAAAACAGAAAAAGGAGAGTGGGGCAATGTGTGCCAATGAACCGCATCTTGCAATGGGGCCAAAAGGCTGTAAAAACCTTTTTTTTTTGGAGGTGGCATCCCAACAACCTATCAGACTTTTTTATATTTAGCACACCCCCCATTGAATTTATTAACCAAGTTTTTCCCATTCTATTTATGGGCCCCCGTTAATACACAGTTTGGTGCTGGTAAACCAGACCCAATATTCCCACGATGTTTTTTAATGGGGGGTTTCCCCCCCAAACTTTTGTCCCCCTCCTTGGACCAGGAATGAGGTTTGGGTGGGGAAGAAATGAAGGGATGGGGAATGTTTTTTTTGAATATTCAAATGACTAAAACGTTTTCGTTTCCACCCTCCCTGGGAAGATAAGGCGGCTTTGCCCAAGACCACCCCCCCTTCCCCCCTCCTCCTTGTTCCAGCATGCTCAAAAGCCCCGAATTTAAACCGTGGCCAGTGTATGGGGTTTAATATTCAGGAAGGGAGCCAAAGCAGGCCCCGGGGCGAGGGGGGAATAGACCCCCTCCCCTCCCTTCAGAGAATTGCCTAAGATCCCAACCAGAGAAGAAGCTGAGTCCCCCCCCACAAGGGGCGCAATCCATTGCAACCCCAGGGCCTGTGGAGGGGGTCCCGGAGTCCCGTCCCATAAAAAAGGGACCGAACTCCCAAAAAAATAATATAATAAGGTTTTTGGGTCCCCCCAGTTTTTTTTTTACTTCGATGCAAAGAGGCAAAAGGAGGAAATTGGGGGTCCGGCCCCAGTGCCCTAACCCTGGCCCTCCCCATAATCCTTCAGCTCAAATCACATGAGGGGGAAAGTGGAAGTTTGAAATTGGGACAATTGTAGGCCAAGGCAAAAAGCCGCTGCCCCAAGGGGAAAAGATTCCCCCCCGCTCCCCAGGGCAAAACAGAGGTTTCCAGCAAAAAATGGTTTCACCTGCTTTTTTTTCAAAGAAGTAAAAGAAGTTTTTTCAATTTTTCCAACCATTCCATCCCCCAAAGACCCTGGACTTGTTGGGGCTTTGTGGCAAATTTTCCCCCCCCCTTTTATACCCTGACATTGTTTTTTTTTAGAGATTGGTTTGGCCCCTGTGGTCACCGCTTTTTTTGCCCCCCCCCCAACCCAAGTTTTTAGTGGGTAGAGAGGCCGTTTTTTTTCCTCTAGCCTGGGAAAAATAAAAATGAGATTCAGATTGTTGAGGTCCCCCAAATGTAAATGCAGAAATCTTGATGGAGTGATTTAACTATTTTTTTCCTTTCAGAACCATTCAAAGAGACCTCCCCCACAAAAATGTTTTTTTTTTTTCCTGCAAGTGTTTTTTTTTTGCCAATATTTTTTTTTACAAAAATTTTTTTTTTTTTGGGTGGTCCCCTAAATCATGTCCCAATAAATTATATTTTTTACAACTGAAACCAAGCCAAAAGGGTTTAAACCAATGTTTTTTTTTTTTTAAACTTTAATGGAGCCTGAAAAAGTCAGATTCTCTCCCATCCAACTACAGCCTTTTTTTTTTTTGTACAATTGAGGCACCCTTAACCTGTAATTTTTTTTGTTAATAGTTTCCCCCCCATCTTTTACATCCTTAAATACATTAAATGGTGACTTTCTTAGTAATTTAGCATCTGCTTTTTAATTTCCTGCCAAAGGATTTCTTTTTCCTGTAAAACTGCAAAAAATTGGTTTTTTACTGTTTTTTTTGGCTCCCCTTAAAAAGATCCAAAAGTGGTTTAACTTTTTTTTTAAATTTATTTTTTTTTGGTTAGTAATTTGGGGGAAAAATCCCCCAACCCTTTTTGGGTTTTTACAAGCCTCTTGCCCCTGAAATCCTTGCCCCCTGGCTCTGGGATCCGATTTTTCAAAGCATAATTGTTTAGAAACCCCCAAAATCATCCTGATTCCCCAGGTCCTCTTTTTTCCCCTAACAAACCATTTCCCCCCCCCAATGTTTTTTTGGGTGCCAAAGACCCTGGAATTTGGAAAAATTTAACAAATACAGCTTTTTTTTTCCCTTCCAACTTCTACCCCACAAGTGTTTTTCAAAAGAATTCAAAAACAATTTTGTTTTTTTTTTTAACCCTTTTTTTGCCCTTGTACAAAGTGTCCCCCCCCCTGTTTTTCCCCTCCTAAATAGCTTTTTTGGAATTATTGGGTATTAATAAGGGTTTGATTTAAACAAGCCCCGGATTTGGTTTTTTTTATTTTTTTTTACCATTTTTTTACTTAACCAGGAAAAAGTTTTTTATTATTAACTTAATCATGCGCGCCCGTGGGTAAAAAAATGGATGGGGGGGGGAATCCGGAAAGGTTTTTTTTTTTGGAAATTGAGGAGTCAGGACCCTTTTTGGGCTCAATTTCCCAACCCAACCCTCCCCACAGCCCTGGATTGGGGCCCACTGCCATGGGCCTGGTAGAGGCCCCGCCTCACCTCCCGGGAGAATTGTTGGCTTCACATTTCCTTCACTTCTCAATCCTGCGCAGGTTCCCCCCCCCCCCCCCCCCCCGCAAAATCTCTTCCCCTTCTTTTTTATACCGAGCCCCCCGCGTCCCAGATGTCCCCCCCAAATCAGGAAAAACCTGGGGCCCCCAAAGGGCCCCCCCTGGGGTTTGTGCTGAGGAAATTGAACGAGGAAGGCCCAAAGAACCCTTCACTGGGTAAAAACAAGAAGGGAAAAAGCATTTAAAGGAAGAACCCCTCCCTGGTGATAGAGCCCCTTTGCAAACCCCTAATAGCCCCCCCCCTAGAGGGAGCCCTGGCGATCCCCTATAGAAGCCCTCCTTAAAAAACCCGCCCCCTTAAGAGGAGCCCCCCTGCGATCCCCTTATAGAGCCCCCCCTCCCTAACGCCCCCCCTAGAGGAGCCCCCCCCCTGTCGATTTCCCCCTTAATAGAGCCCTCTAACGCCCCCCCTAGAGGAAGCACCCCCCCTCTGGGCGAATACCACCCCCTAAAATAGGAGCCCCCCTCCCTAACGCCCCCTAAGAGGAGCCCTGCGATCCCCTATAGAAGCCCTCCTAAAACGCCCCCCCTAGAGGAGCCCCCTATGCGATTCCCCCTATAGAAAGCCCTCCCCTTAACGCCCCCCTAGAGGAGCCCCTGGCGATCCCCCTAAAATAGAGCCCCTCTAAACCCGCCCCCCTAGAGGAGCCCCTGGCGATCCCCTTATATAGCCCCTCCCCTAAAAAACGCCCCCCCTAGAAGGAAAAAGCCCCCTGTGATCCCCCTAGAAGGGACCCCTATAAACCGCCCTAGAGGAGCCCTGGTGAATCCCCTAAAGAGAAACCCCCCCCTAATTAAAACCGCCTTAGGAGGGAGCCCTGTGGAATTTTCCCGTAATAGAGACCTTATATTACCTTCCTAGAAGGATCCCTTGTGGGGGGGGGATCCCCGTTAAAATAGAGACCTAATAAACCTTCCCCTAAGAGAAAGCCCTGTTTTGGATCCCCCTTAGTGAGAAAGACCCTTATAACCTTCCCTAAGAAAAAGTAGCCCCCTGGCCCGATCCCCCTAATAGAAAAGACCCCTATAACCTCCCTAAGAGGAAGCCCCCCCTGTGGGATAATCCCTATAGAGACCCTTATAAACCTTCCTAGGAGGGAAGCCCTGTGAATACCCCCCTAGAAGGGAACCCCTTTATAACCTCCTAGAGGGTGAGCCCCTGGGTTGATTTCCCCTAGAAGCCCCCCTAATAACCACCTTAGAGGAGCCCCCTGCGATTCCCCCGTATAGAGCCCTATAACCACCTAAGAAGGAAAGGCCCCCGCTGCCCGTCCCGCCCGTTTTATAAGCCCCCTAAATAACCAACCTAGAAGAGCCCCCCCCTTGGTTTTGGATCCCCCCCCTAGAGCCTATAACCGCCCTAGAGGAGGCCCCTGGGGTTGATCCCTATAGAGACTTATAACCCCCCTTAGAGGAAAGCCCCCTGGGTTGGATCCCCTAGAAGGAACCCTAAAATAAACCGCCTAAAAGAGAAGGGACCCCCCCCCCAGTGATTCCCCTATTAGAGACTATAAACCCCCCCCTAGAGGACCCCTGTGATTCCCCCCTATAAAACAAGGACCTAATAACCACCTAAGAGGGAGCCCCCTGCGATTCCCCATATAAAAGAGATACCTATAAACCAGTTCCCTAGAGGAAAAAAGCCCTGGATTCGTCCTATAGAGACCTATAACCTCCCCTAAGAGGAAGCCCTGGTGAAATTTTTCCCCCCCCTAAGAGACCCCAATTAAACCGCCTAAAAGAGGATGGCCCTGCCGATCCCGTAATTAAGAGAACCTATAAAGACCTTGTCCTAGAGGGAAAAAGCCCTGTGATCCCCCCTAGAGACCCCCTATAACCCCGCCCTAGAAGACCCTGGCCGATCCCGTTAATAGAGAACCCCTATAAGCACTCCTAGAGTAGGCCCCCCCTGGTGGGAATCCCCTAAGACCCTTAAATAAACCCCCGCCCCTAGAAGGAAAGCCCCCTGTTTTGGGAAAATCCCCCTAAATAGAGAACCCTATTAACCCCCTAAAGGAAGCCCCCTGGGGTTTTGATTTCCCCCCTAGAGGAACCTATAACCCGCCCCCTAGAGGAAGCCCCTGTGGAATCCCTATTAGAGACCCTAATAAACCTTTCCCTAGAGGAAAAGCCCCCCCTGTGGATCCCTAATAGAAGACCTATAACCTCCCCCCTAAGAGGGAATGCCCCCCCCTGGTTGAAATCCCCCTAGAGACCCTTATAACCTTCAGCGCCGCCCTAGAGGGAGCCCCCTGGGTGGATCCCCCTAGAGGACCTTATTAAAACCCCGCCCCCTAGAGGAGCCCTGTGGATCCCCCATAGAGACCCTATAAACACTCCCCCTTAGAGAAAGGCCCCCTGGGGCGATCCCCCCCATAGAGACCTATAAAAGCCTCCTAGAGGAAGCCCCTGTGAACTCCTATTATAAGACCACTCCTTAATTTAAACCCTCCTATATTGAAAGCCCCTGGTTTATCCCCACCCTAAAAGATATCCTATAACGCCTAGGAGGAGCCCCCCCTTGTGATCCCCTATAGAAAGGAACCTAATAACCTCCTTAGAGGGAAAAGCCCCCTGGTGATCCCGTTAATTAGAAGACCCCTATAAACCTTTCCCTAAGAGGAAGCCCTGTGGGGAAATCCCCGTTTCAAATTAGAGGACCCCTATAAACCCCCTCCCTAGAGAAAAGCCCAAGTGAAAATCCCTAATAGGGGAAGATAATGTAAGGGCAAAACTTCCAGTAAAAAGGAGGCTTAGGGTGGTGGGTCCCCACATAAACCGTGCTTGCCCACCCCGTAACAGCCGGGGGCGGGCGCCCCCCCCCCCCGCCTCACGACCTCTCCCCCTGCAAACCCTACCCTTCCCTCGCCCGTAAAGCGGGACCAATGCCTTTCCGGGTGGGTTGGAGGGGGGCCCACGCGCTCCCAGTGGGGAGAAAACCCTTCCGCCTTCCCCTCCGCAACGGCCCTCAAAGGCCCCACCTGGGCACCGGGCACAACCCCGGAAGGGAAATTTCCCAAAAACTGGCGCCCCTTCCCAACGGCCCATTTTTTTCCTGTTTTTCAGCGCCTCTGATTGGGAACGAGGAAGCGGAGGAAGAGTGGCGGGGGCCCTTACTGATGGGAAGGGGCGGGGGGACTTTGGCCGACGCTAACTGGTTCCCACATTTTTGGACCTGTGGGGGAGGGGAGGCGGTGCCGGGTCCCCACGTGGACCGGGCGGGTTGGGTTTGGGCCCGGGCCGGGCCCTTTGGGGGTGCGCAAGGAAATGGATGGGAACTTTTTGTAGTTTTTTTCTCACACCACACAACCACACACACCACACACCACCAAACACACCAACACACAACACACCAACAACAAACACCAGCTTTGTATCACAGGGGAAGGTTTTTTGGTTTTTTTGTTGTTTGCCCATAGCCCCCACCGCTTCCCAAAGAGCTGGAAAGCTTTTTGGTGCTGTGATTGGGGTTGTTAAGGGGCAACAAGGACTTTTTTTTTCTAAGTTGGGGTCCATAAAAATTGGTTCACTAGTGTCCCTAATCAGTGGTCCCCCCCCTTGGCTGGGCAAATTTTTAAAGCTCAAGGCTTTATTGGTGACATTGGTAATCTAAGGCCCCCCTGCGAATACACTGGAACAATTGAAGCTAAGGCTTTTTTTTGGGGTACCAAAAAAAAAAAACCCGGTGATATTTAATCTAAAGGCCCTGGCGGTAAAAACCAACGTGTTGATAATTTGTTAAAATCTTAAGCCCCTGCGGGTACCACGGTGATATTGTTTAAATCCTAAGGCTTGATGGTGCCCCTTTTTTTATTTTTCCACACGGTGCCCCGTTTTTTTGGGTGGCGTTTTTTTTTTTTTTGGATGGCCCGTTTTTTTTTTGGTGCAGGAAAAAGGCAAACTGCCAAATTTTAATGATATTTACAATTGTTTTTTTTTGCAAAACAATAAACCGTAATCCCCAAAAAAACGCCAACCCAAAAAACGCAAACTCATTGGTGGAAAGCACCTGAGGTAAAAAACACGTGAATATTGTTAATTTCTTAAAGGCTTTGCAAAGTACAACAGGTGGGGATTAAATTGGTTATCTAAAGGCCCCCCCTGCGGTACAATTGGGGTTTGAAAACCCCCATTTTGTAATCTAAAGGCTTTTGGCCGGTAACACAGTGTGTGGGGGGTTTTAAATCCTTAAAAGGCCTGCGGTACAACCAAGTGACATTTTGTTATCCCCTAAGGCTTAAACCCGGTAAAACAAAACAAGTGGGGGGAATTATTTGTATTTATTTTTTCTTAAGGCCTTTGGCAGTACAACAGTGAACAAATTGTAAGTCTAAAGGCTTGCACGGGTTTTACACAGTTGATATTGTTAAAATCTAAGCCTGCTGTACACACTACCAATTTTGGTATCCCTAAGCCTGCCCTTGCGGTAAACACGGGGTGGGACATTTTGGTAAATCTAAGGCCCTGTGGGTAACACAGAGATTTTAACCTGTAAATTCTAATTAGGCCCTTTGCCGGTAAAACAACCAGTGTGACAATTTGTAATCCTAAAGGCCCTGCCATAAACCACAAGTGAACATTTGGTATCCTATAAAGGCGGCGGAAAAAACACCAGTAAATATTTGGTTAAAAAATTCCCTAAGGGCCTTTTGCCAAGTTTAAAAACAACAGTGGACATTTTGTATCCTAAGGCCTGGCGGTAACACAAGTTGGGGGATATTTTTTGTATCTAAAGGGCCTGCCCTGGTTTTTTTAAAACAAAACTACATTTGTATCTTAAAAGGCTGCCCTGCGGTAAAACCAAAACGGTGGGAACCCAATTTGTAAATCCCTAAGGCTGTGGGGGTACACAGAAGATACTGGTATCCTAATTTTGGCTTGCGGTTACAAACCTGTTGGCGGGAAACCATTTGTTAATCTTTAAAGGCTGCGGTACACCAGTTGAACATTGTATCTAAAGGCTCTGTGGTACAACGGTTTGAAACAATTTTGGTTCATAATTCTCCTTAAAAAGGACCTTCCAGTTTAACCAACCAAGTTAAAAACATTGGTATTCCTTAAGGCCCTCACCAGTACAAACAGTAACCAATTTGTAAAAAAAATCTTAAGGGCCCCTTGGCGTACAAACGGTGGACAATATTTCTGTATCTAAAGGCCTGGCCGGGGTACAACCAGTAAAACAAAAACCAATTTGTATCTTTTTAAGGTGCGATACAACCAGTGGGACTTTATCTAAGGTTTTGTGGGGGGGGGTAAAACCACAGTGGGGGAAACTTGTTTTTTAATCCTAAGGCTGGCAGTAAACATGGGAACATTGTTAAATCTAATGGGGCTGGCGGTAAACACATGGGACCCCATTTGTAAAAAACTAAGGCTTTGTTGGCGGTAACCAAAAAACAGGTGACATTTGTAAATCTAATTGCTGCGGTTAACAAACACAGTGGAACCCCAATTGTTATCCCCTAAATGCGATTGTGTCGGTAACACAGTGACCCCTAATTTTGTATTCCTAAGGCTTGGCCGGTAAAACAACAGTGACAATTTTGTTTATCAAAGGCCCCTGGCGGTACAAACGGTTGGAACCCCATTTGTAGCTTAACAGGCCCTTTTTGGTACAAATTTTTTGTATTTTCGTAGTGGTCCACCTTGTTTAAAGTTTGTTTAGTTTTGTTATCGAGTTTTTTTTCCCTAACAGCCGGCCTTGTAAAGAGCCAGTAAAACAAAATTCCGGAAAGCAAGAACCAATTTAGCTGCAATAAGAACAGGGGGGGTTGGGGAAATCCCCCCCCCTTAGTTTTCCCAATTGCCCCCTGCGCCCTGTTTATTGGGCTTGGCCTTTCCTAAACTTCCCTGAAACCCCCCCTTCCCTGTGGCCCTGTCAAATAGGGGGAAAAAAAGTGCCGGGCGGGTGGCAGGGGGGAACTCCCGGCTATGGGGCGCTTGGGCTTTTTTTATCATTAACATTTTACTTGCCCTGATTAAACACTTTTCCCCAACTGAGCACCACCTTTCCATTTATTTTGTGCCGGTCCCACAGGAATATTGAAAGTTTTTTATTTTGAATTTCCATTCCTGGGGCCCCTGGCTCGTGGCCCGGCGCCGCCCGCTGCAATCTACCGTTCCCCGTTCAGCGTTAAAGAACCACCGCAGCCGCAAGAACTGGAGCGGAGTGAGACAATTTTTCCTTGGGAAAAAGCACTGGATTTTTTGGTAAGTGGCTAATAAAAGCCCCGCAAGCCGCCCCCCCTTCCCCCAGGGCTTTGCCGTTTTTCCCCACAAACGGTGCAGTTTTTTTGTTTTTTTTTTTTTGTTTGCATTTTTTTGAAATCCAACTGCATCAAAAAACACCAAAACAATTATTTTTTTTTTTTTTTTTTTTTTTTTTTTTTTATAATTTATAATTTTCCACCCTCCCGGCCTTCTCCGAATTTAACCAACTTTTCCCCAAAAAACAAAATTAACCTGCATGAAAAAAAAGGTTTAGGTTAAGTGTTTTTTTGGAAAAAACCGCGTTTTTTCCCCCCACGTTTTTTTTTGCAGCCAAAAAAAACGCGCAAGCAATTCGTCCCCCCCCCTCCTCCCTGCACGTGCAACATGAGAAGGTCCCCCCAAATTAACACATTTGTATAAACGGCCCTTGGCAAGTCCCCCCCCCACAAATGAAAGGGGAAAGCTGGGTGGGCCCCCGCGCCGCGTGGTTTCCCATAATATGGTCAGATACGTATGGCGGGGGTTTTCATAAATGTCAAAACTTTATATTAGGTTTTTTTTCACGCGGTTTCACATCTGCAGCAAAAAAAAAACGCAACAATCGTTCCCCCTACTACTGGCCGAAAACCAAAAACAAAAACCCACCCCACAGAGGTTTCCCCCAATACAAACTTGTGGCGCACAATTTGG
The DNA here is from genome assembly GCA_025379985.1 of Phyllomedusa bahiana. Taxonomy (NCBI): domain Eukaryota; kingdom Metazoa; phylum Chordata; class Amphibia; order Anura; family Hylidae; genus Phyllomedusa; species Phyllomedusa bahiana. Next base: position 165,869 of record JAODAL010002220.1, on the reverse strand, counting down.
GGCAGTCCAACAATAGGGAAAAGGCAAAAATTGCTTTTTTTTATTTGAACCCCACAACTGGCCATGTTTTTCCCTACCCCAAATTATCTTAAACTCTTTATGGGCCCAAAACGCGCTTTTTTTTTTTTTTCCCCCCAACATATTTTTTGTTTTTACTGCCATGTTATGATTTTGGGTGGAGTTTTTACAACTGTCAATCAAAAAATAACAACATCCTGAAAAAACCGCAGGAGTAAAATGCCCAAGCCGTGGGGGTGAACCACCCAGGGCCCTGAAAAGTGCATGGTCCCCCAATCCCCTCCCTCTCAAACAAACAACACCAAAACGGAGGAAGGGAGGAAAAAAAGAGAGATTGGAACCAATGGGCAACTTTTTTTTCGAGTGGCCCCCTGTAGGTAGGAGAGGTAGTTTTTTCCCACCAACAGCTTGCATTACTAAACCCGCGGTTTTTTTTTTTACAAGAGTTTGGTAAAAAAAAAATTTTTTTTTTTTTTGATGCAAAGTTGAAAACTCACCCAAAATCATCCATGCAAGTTAAACACAAATATGGTGGAAAAAAAAAAGCCGCGTTTTGCCCCAAATAAGAAAGTCCCCCCAGATATTTTTCGGGTTAGGGAAACATGCAGTGTGGGGGTCCAAATAGCAATTTGCCCTCACCCTAAATGTACCTGGCCAATTGTGCCCCGCACCAAGTGTATTTGACCCCTCTCGTGGTTTTTTTTTTCGCGCAGTAAAAGTAGGGACGATTTTTGTTGCGTTTTTTTTTTTTTTGCCTTTGCAAGAATTGGGTGAAACGCGTTTTTTTGGAAAAACCTAATAAGAAGGTGAGACATTTAATTAAACCCCCAATAAACGAAAAAAATCCTGACCTTAAATATGGAACACGCCGGCGCGGGCCCACAGCTTCCACTTCCCCCTCTTTGTGGAACTGCCCAATTGGCCCCCGTACAAAAGGTGGTTATTTGGGACCCCTTTCCTTCAATGTGCCCCCCACCCAGGAAGGAAAGGGGACCGATTGCCTTGCCGCGTTTTTTTTTTTGGCCTGCAAAACGTGGAAAAAAAAACGCGTCAAAAACCTTTTAACCTAACCCTTTTTTCGCAGGTAATTTTTTTTTGTGAAAAGTTGTTAGAATGCCGAGGAGCAAAAGAGGGGAAAAAGTTTTTTTAATTTTTAAAAAAAAAAAAAATAATTTTTGTTTTGTTGTTTTTTTTGATGCAAGTTTTTTTTGAATTTAAAATGCCCAACCAAAAAAAACCTGCCAACCGTGGTGAAACGCGCAGCCTGAAGGGCCTGCCGGCCTTTTTTTTTTTTTAGCCAACTTACCAAAATCCCAGTGCTTTTTTCCCAGAAAAATGTCCCTCCCAGCTTTTCCCCGCTTCAGTCTGCCCCTGGTCTACGGCCTGACCGGACGTTTTTAAGATGCATCGCGGCCCCGCCGTGCCACGAGCCCAGGGCCAGGATTGGAAATTTCAATAAACTCATATCCTGTGACCGCAAAACATAAAATGGAAGCCTTCAAGTGAAGTGTTAATCAGCCAAAGTAAAAAATTGTTAATGATAAGCAAGCGCCCCATATGGCCGAGGTCCCCCCCCTGCAACCGGCCCCGGCCACTTCCCTATGAACAGGCAAAAAACAGGAGGGGGGTGGAGTGGGGGGGGGAAGTTTAGGAAAGGCCCCAAAGCCAGATAACAAAAGGGCCAAGGAATGGGAGCTAAAGGTCCACCCCCCCCCTGGTTTTATCCCCCACCCTGGCCAATCAAATTGGTTTTTGCCTCCCGAATTTTTTTGTAAACGCCTCTTAAAGCCCCCGCCCCCCCTGTAGGGGGAAAACCATCCCAAGAATACAAAACTAACAACTTTTTAAAACCAGGAAACCCACGAAAAATTACAAAAAATTTTTGTACCAAAGCCTTAGCCCTTACAATGTCCACCCGTTGTACCGCAGCACTTAGATTACAATGTCCACCTTGTGTACCGCATCCTTAAGAATTAACAATTTGTCCCAACTGTTGTAAAACACCGCAAAAAAGCTTTTTAAAATACAATTGTCCCCCACTGTGTAACCCGCCAGCATTAGATTTACAATGTTCACCGTGTAAAACCGGCAAGCCCCCCTGTTAAAGTTTTTTTTTTTAACAATTTCCACTGGTGTACCGCAGCCCAATAAATAAATTAGATACAATGTCCCCCCATTTTTATAACTGCAAAAAGCCCTTTAGATACAATGTCCCCCCAACTTTGTGTAAACCACAAAACCTTAGATAAAGGTTCAAGAACCTTGTGGTAATCGCAACCTTATAGATACAATTGGTTACTGGTTGGTAAACCGCAGCTTAGATACAAATTTTTGGTCCACCCGCGTGGTTTAATACCGCCAGCCTTAGATTACCAAGGTTACTGTTGGTAAAAAAACTGGAGCCTTAAGATACAATAGGTACTTGTGTAAAAAAAACCTTGGAAAGCCCTTTAGATTTACAAATGGGGTCAACCTGGGTAAACGCAACAGCCTTTAGATTACAAATGTTTCACTGTGGGGTTAACCGCAAAGCCCTATAGATTTTTACAATGTCCCCCACTGGTGGTTACCCGCAGAGCCTAATAGATACAGTAATCCCCTCTGTTGGGTAACCACAGCCACCCCCTTAGATACAATGTTTTCACCGTTGGGTACCCGCAAAGCAAGCCCTTAAGATTAACAAAATGTAGTGGTGGGGTAAACAGCAGGCTTTTTTAAGATTTACCAATATTATCAAAAAACTGGGTGAAACCTGCCAAGCCCTATTAGGATACAATTGTCCCCCCAAACTGTGGTACTGCAGCCTTAGATTTAACAAATTAGTCAAACTGTGGTTAAACCGCCCAGCCCCCTTAAGATAACAATTCCCTACTGGTTGGGTACTTGCAGCCCCTTAGATTTACCAATGTTTTCCCCCCCCCCCCAACTGTGTAAACCGCAGCCCCCCTAATGAGATACAAGTTTAATCTTCTTGTGTACCACAGCCCCCTTAGAAATCCCCAATTGGTTCCAACCCGTGTACCGCAAAAAGGCAAGCCCCCTTAGATTTACAATGTAGTGTGGTACAGCCAGGCTTTAGATACAATATCAACTGTTTGTACCGCAAGCCCCCCCTTAGATTACAATGTCCACTGTGTACTGCACAGCCCCCTTAGATACAATATCCAACTTGTGTAACCCTAAAGCCTTAAAGATACAATGTCCCCCCCCCCCCCCACTGTGTAAACCGCAAAGCCATTAGAGTACAATATCAAACTGTTGGGTACCGCAGCCCCCCTAGATACAAATGTCACCATGGTTACCGCAGCCTTAAGAATACAATAATTCAACTTGTGGTAAAACTGCAGCCCTTAGAATTACAAAAAATATCACCGTGTACCTTCCAGGTGCCTTTTTACAATGGTTGTGCGTTTTTTTTTTTTTTTTGGGTGCGTTTTTTTTTTTTTGGATACGTTTTTTTTTAAATTTGTGGCAACAATGTTAATATTCATTTAATTGCTTGTTGGGCCTCCTGCCTCAAAAAAAACGCATCCAAAAACCACCAAAAAAAACGCACCGTGGTGGAAAAAGCCACCCCCTCAAGCCTTTAGATACAAATATCCAACCGTTGTTTACCGGCAGCCCCTTAGAAATTAACAAATATCCACCGTGTAAACCCCCAGCCCCCCTTAGAATTTACAATATCACCGTTGTACCAAAAGCCCTTAAGCTACAATTGGTCAAGTGTAATCCGCAGCCCTTAAAGATAACAATGTCACCAAATAGCCCCCCCCCTTGAAACTTAATTTGGCCCAGCCAGACCCACTGGGAAATTAAAGTAAGAAACACTTTAAGTGACAAATTTTTATGACAACTAAGAAAAAGTCCCCCACTTTTGTTTTGCCCCAACAACCCCCAAATCACAGCCACAGCTTCCAGCTACCCCTTTGAGCGTTTGGGCCCCTTAATGGGGCCAACAACAACCAAACCTTTCCCTGTATACAGCTGTGGGTGGTGTGGGGTTTTGTGTGTGTGTGTTGTGTGTGTGGTTTTGTGGTTTGTGGGTTTTGTTTTGTGTTGTGGTTGAGAAACTAACAAAGTCCCCAAATTTCAATTTCCCCCCTGCAGCACAGCCACCCCCGCCCCGGCCAACACGCCCCGTTCACGTTGACCCGCCCCCGCCTCCTCCCCCCCAAACAGGTCAAGTTACAGTAGCGTCCCCCCCGCCCCAAGTCCCCCCCCCCCCCGGCCCCCCTCCCATCAGTAAAGGTCCCCCCTGCCTCTTCCCCTCCCGCTCCTCCGGTCCCCCCAATTCAGAGCGGCTGACAGTAGCCGTAGGAGCCGCCAGTTTTTTTTGAAATCCTCGTGTGTCCCGGCTGCAAGCCTGAAGTGGCCCGTGGGGCCGGAGAGCCGAAAGGTTTTCTCAAACTGGAGCCCGCGCCCCCCCTCACACCGAGGCAATTGGTTCCCCCCCCCCGCTTACGCGAGGAAAGAGGTTGAAGGGGGGTTTCCCCCGTTGAGCGGGGCGGCCCCCGGCCCGCTGTAAAAAACGGCAGCCCGTTTTTTATGTGACACCTAGCCTCTAACTGAAAAGTGCCCCTACATATTCCTCCCTTCCCTATAGGGAATCACTTGGGGCTTTTTTTTTTCCCTCCTAGGAGGTTATTATCTTCCCTTATACGGGATTTCACAGGGGCGCACCGCCGAAGGGTGGGGGGGTTATTAGGTCTTCTTATACGGGAATCACAAGGGCCCCCTGTTTCCTCCACCTAGGAGTTCTTATTAGGTTTTCCCTCCCCTAATAAGGGGAATCACAAGGGCTTTTTTCCTCCTAGGCCCGGGTTTTTTTTTTATTAGGTTCCCCCCTCTCCCCCCCCTAGGGGGATCCCCCACAGGGCTCCCCCCTCTTGGAAGGTTTTATAAGGTTTTTCCCCCCCTCTATAGGAAGATCAACAGGGCTCCCTCTTAGGAGGTTTTTTTATAGGTTCCCTCCCTATGGGGGATCGCAGGGCCCCCCCCCCTTTTTTCCCCCTCTAGGAGGGTTTTTTTATGTAGGGGTCCCTCCCCCTATGGGGGATCAAGGGGCTCCCTTTCCCCCCTTTAGGCCCGGTTTTTTAGATGTTTCCCCCCCCCCCTCCTAGGGGGATCAACACGGGCCTCCCCCCCTCTTAGAAAAGGTTATAGGTTTCCTTCCTAGGGAATTTCAAGGGGCTTTTTCCCCCCTCTATTAAAGGTTTTATAGGTCCCCCCTATAAGGGGGGGATTCACAAGGGCCCCCCCTTTCCTCCTAGGAGGGTTATAGGGTTCCCCCCCCTTCTAATAGGGGAAATTTCCAAAAACAGGGCTCCTCTAGGCCGGTTTTATAGGTCTCCCTTAGGGGAATTTCACAGGGCATTCACCCCCCTTAGGGGGAGTTTTATAGGGTTTCCCCCCCCCTTTCCCTATAGGGGAAATTCACAGGGCCCCTCACTCTTGAGGCGGTTTTTTTAATAGGTCCCCCCTCTAGGGGATTTTTCAAAGGGCTCCCCTTCCCCTAGGGAGGCCTAATAGGTTCCCTTCCCCTTATACGGGATCGCAGGGCTTCCCCTCTAGGCGGTTATAAGGTCCCTCCCCCCCCTAGGGGAATCCACCAGGGCTTCCCCTCCTAGAGGTTTTATTAGGTCCCCCTTCTAATACGGGAATCGCAGGGGGCCCTTTCCCTCCTAGGCGGTTTATAGGTCCCCCCCCCCCTCCTAGGGGGGAATTTCAACAGGGGCTCTCTAGGAGGTTAAAATAGGTTTTCCCCTCTATAGGAAGATTCCACAACAGGGCTTTTTTTTTCCTCCCTTAGGAAGTATTTTTTTATTATAGGTCCTCTTATATGGGGGATCCCCCGGCAGGCCTCCTCCCCCTAAGGTGGTTTTTTATAGTTCTCCTATAGGGAAAATCACAGGGCTTCCCTCTAGGGGGGTTTTTTTTTTTTTTATAGTTTCCCCTCCCTATAGGGGGGGGGGGGTGCTATAATCAAGCTTCCTCTTAGGCGGTTTTTTATAAGGTCTCTAAGGGGATCCCAACAAAGGCTTTTCCTCCTAGGGGGTTATAGGGTTCCCCCCCCCCCCCCCCCCCTTTCTATAGGGGGGATTCACAGGGCTTCGGGGTCTTAGCGGGTTTAATAGGTCCCCCCTCCCCCTAGGGATTCCCACAGGCTCCCCCCTCTAAGGTTGTTTTTTTTTTAATAAGGGCTTCCTATAAACGGGGATCCGCAGGGGCTTTCCCCTCTTTAGGGTTGGGTTTTTATAAGGGCCTCCCCTAAAATAACTGGAAAAATCCGCAGGCCCCCTCCTTAGGGTGTTTTAATGGGCTCCCTGTAATGGTTTTGGGGTTGGCGTAACCCCTCTAGGAGGTTTTTATAGGTCCCTCTAAAGGGGATCACCAGGGGAGGAAGGAAGTTTGTTTATAGGTCTCTATTAGGGGAAAATTCACAGGGCTTCCCTCCACTAGGAGGTTTTAATAAGGGTTCCCTCTATAGGGGGAATCCCGCAGGGGCCTTTTTTTCCCTCTAGGGAAGGTAAATAGTCCTCTATAGGGGATTCCACAGGGCTCCTCTAAGGAGGTTTTTATTAGTTTCCCCCCCTCTATACGGGAAATCCAACAGGGCTCACTCTAGGAAGGTTTTTATAGGTCCTTTCCTATTAAAACGGGGATCCCACAAAAAAGGGGCCCCTTCCCTCTAGGCCGGGTTTTATAGGTTTCCCCCCTCTAAGGGGGGAAAAATCCACAGGGGCCCTTCCCTCTAAAGGCCGGTTTTATAGGGTTTCCTTCTAGGGAATCCCACCAAAAAGGCCCTTTTCCTCCCTAAAGGGGGCGTTTTAACAGAGAGGGCTTTTCCCTTATATGGGAATCGCAAGCCTTCCCTCTAGGGGGCGTTAGAGGGCCTCCTAAATAGGGAATTCGCAGGGCCTCCTCTAGGGGCAGTTTAGAGGCTCCTTAAAATTAGGGGGATCGCAGGGCCCCCCCCCTCCTCTAGTAAAAAAAAAAAGGGGGGCGTTTAGAGGGCTCCCCCCCTATAGGGGAATCACCCGCAAAGGCCTTCCCCTCTAGGGGGCGTTAGAGGGGGCCCCCTTCCCACTTATAGGGTGATCCCGCAGGGTCTTTTTTTTTCCTCTTAGGGGCCGTTTTTTTAAGGGCCTTTCTTTTATAGGGGATCCGCAGGGGGCCACCTCCCTAGGGGGCCCCCCCCCGGTTTTAGAGCTTTTTTCCTATTAGGGGGATCGCAGGCTCCTCTAGGGGGGCGTTTAAAGAGGGGGCCCTCTATAGGGGATCGCAGGGCCCTTTTCCTCTAGGGGGCCCGCTAAATAGGTGCAGGCCTCCCTAATCACAGAGGTTCCCCCCCTTATTCCTTTAATTGCCCCCCCTTTTTACCCCCCTCTGTTTTTTTAAACAGTGAGGGTCCCCCCCCCCTTTTGGGGCCTTCCCTCCCCGTCAATCTCCCAGCAAACAAAAACCCCCCAGCCCCTGGCCCAGTCAACCCTGATTGGAACCATCTGGGGGAAACGCGCCTCGGTAAAAAAAATAAAAGAAAAAGATTGCGACTGCCGCAGGAAAAAATTGAGGAAGTTGAAAAAAGAAGCAAACCATCGAGTGAGCGCCTCCCCCTACCCCCCCCCCATGGCAAAAAGTGGCAATCAGGGGCTGTGAGGTGGGGTGGAAGCCCCCCAAAAAGTTCCCTGACCCCTCCCTCCAATTTTTCCCAAACCTCCGATTCCCTCATACACGGCGCCCCATGTTTTTAAGTTTAAAACTTTTCCCCTGTAAAAGTAAAATGGTAAAACATTCCGGCCTTTGTTTTTTAATCACCTTTAATAATACAATAAATCAAGCCCTAATTTTTTTTAGGTTTAGAACAGACCACTAACAAAGCAAAGGGTTAATCCCAAATGGTTTTTTTTTTTTTTGGAATTCTTTTTTGGGAAAAACAACTTGTGGGGTAGAGTTTGAAGAAAAAAGCTTGGTTTAATTTTGGTATCCCAAAATCCCAGTCTGCAACCAACATTGGGAAAATTTTTGTGTAGAAAGAAACACCCCTGGGAAAATCAGATTTTTTTTTTTGGTCCATAATTTATGCTTGAATCTTGATTCCAGAGCCCAGAAGGATTCCAGGCAAGAGCTAAAAACCAAAGGTGGTAAATTTTTCCCAAATAACTAAACAAAATGAAAAAAAAAATTAACCAGACTTGAATCATTTAGGAAGCCCAAAACAGTAAAACATAAATGGCAAGTTACAGAAAAAGAAATCCTGGCAGAACTAAAAGGCAAGATGCTTAAAAAATACTAGCCAATCACATTTATATGTTATAAGGAAAATGTAAGAAATGAAAAAAAACTATATAAAAATTACAGGTAAGCCCCTCCATTGTACAAAGCTGTAGTTGGGGAATGGGAGAGATTTGTTCCCCTGAACCTTTTTCAGGCTTCCCATAAGTTTTTTTTAAAAACATTGTTTACCCTTTTTTGCTTTGTCCCAGTGGGTAAAATATATTTTTTTTAATTGGGACATGACTTTTAAGGACACAAAAAAAAATTTTTGTAAAAAATATGCAAAAACCACTGCCAGGAACATTTTTGTGGGAGTCCTCTGAATTGGTTTCCTGAGAAATTTTAGTATCCACCCTCCCATCAGAGTCCTGCATAACATGACCTCCCACCATCTGAATCTCAAATTATTTTTTTTCCCAGGCTTTAGAGAAACGGGCCCCTCCTCTACACTTAAAACCTTTGGGGTGGGGGGGGCCCAAAAGCCCCGTGGACCAAACAGGGGCAACATTCTCCTAACAATGTTCAGGGGTAATAAAGGAATTTTTGGCCCAACCAGCCACATCCAGGTTTCCCCTGGATGAATTGGTTTTTTTGAACTTCTTTTCTTACTTTTTACTCTTTTGAAAGCAAGGTGGGAAACAAATTTTTTTGCTGAACTCTGTTTTTTGCCCTGTGAGCGGAATCTTTCCCCTGGGGCAAAAAACCCGCTTTGCCCCCTGCTCCATGTCCCCCCATCAATTTAACCACCTTCCCCCTCATGTGAATGAGGCCCCTGGAAAAAGATATTGGGAAGCAAGTAAGCCAAACTGGCCCGACCCCCCAAATTCCTCCTTGCCTCCTTTTGCCCAACGAAGTAAACCTGGACCAACTTATTTATATATTTTTTTTTGGGAGTTCGGGGCCCCACCCCCTTTTTTTTTTATTGAAACCCGACCCTCCCGACTCCCACAAGCCCTGGGTGCAAATGGGAATGCCCCTTGGAACTCCAGCCTCTTTCCCTCCTGTTGGAATCTAGCAAAAATGCTCTTTGAAGGAAGTCCCCCCTATTCCCCTCCCGCCTGGCTGCCTGCTTCCCCCTCCCTGAATTATTTACCCCATAACACATTGCCCCCAAAACGTTTTTAAATCGCTGAGCATGGCTGACAAGAAGATGGGGAGGTGGGTGGTCTGGCAAGCCGCTTTGTTTTAATCCTTTTTTCCAGAGGAACGAAAACCCCGTTTAGTCCCATTTGAAAAATTTCACAACCCCCCATCCCTTTTTTCCAATTCCCCACTCCCAACCCTCATCCTGTCCCCCAAGGAGAAAAAAAAGTTTTTTTGTTGGGGGAAACCCCCCATAACACATCCCGGAATAATTTGGGTGGTACCAGCCACAACCTGTGTATAACGGCCCATAAATTAGAATGGAAAACCTTTTTGGTAATATTCAAATGGGGTTTGTTGCTAATAAAGTCCTGATAGTTTTTTTTGTGGGATGCAACCTCCCAAAAGGATTTACCAGCTTGCAAATAATGCAGAACCCGTTTCATGCACATGCACTCTCCATTTCTTGGTTTTTTCTTAAAAATGGGATTTATTTTTTTTTCCCATTAACAGGGAGACCCGCCTGTGGGGGGGTTTTTCCTCCATTTTCTGTTTTTTTCCTATGGGAAAAGTTTTTCCCCCCAGTAACAGGGGAGCGCTGTTGTTTTTTTTTCCTTCCATTTCTGTTTTTAATGGGAGGGTTTTTTTTCCCCAAGAACAAAAGGGAGCCGCTGTTGGGTTCTCTCCCCCCAAATTTCCTGTTTTTTGTTTTTGTTTTTTTTTTTTTTTATGGGAAAGTTTTCCCAGGAAACAGGGGAAAACGCTGTGGTGTTTTTTTATCTTCTTTCCATTCCCCCTTGTTTCTATGGGAGTTTTTTTTTTTTCCCAGAAAAACAGGGGAGCGCTGTGGATTTTTTTTTTCTCTCCCATTTCTGTTTTCCTAATTGGGAAGTTCCCCAGAACAAAGGGGAGCGCTGTGGGGTTTCTCTCCCCATTTTCTGTTTTTTCTAATTGGGGAAGTTCCCAGAACAGGGGAAGCGCTGTGGTTTTTTTATTTTTTTTCCTCTCCCCATTCTGTTTTTTTCTATGCGAGTTTTTTTTTGTTTTTTCCCCAGTAACCAGGGGGGCGCTGGTGTTCCTCTTTCCCATTTCTGTTTTTTTTATGGGAGGTTTCCCAGTAAACAGGGGAAGCGCAGGGTTGGTTTTCCCCCCTCTCCATTTCTGTTTATTTTTTTTTTAATGGGGAGTTTTCCAAGTAAATAAAACCCCCCAGTAACAAGGGGAGCGGCTGTGGGGGTTTTTTTTTCCCTCTCCATTCTGTTTTTTTTAATGGGGGAGTTTTTTTTCCTCAGTACAAGGGGAAGCGCCTGTGGGTTTTCTCTTTGCCATTTTCTGGTTTTTTTTATGGGTAGTTTTTTTCCCCCCAGTAAACAGGGGAAAGGCCGCTTTGTGTTTTTTTTCCCTCTCCATTTTCTGTTTTTTATGGGAGTTTATTTTCCCAGTACAGGGGTAAGCCCCCGCCTGTGTTTTTTTTTTTTTTTTTTCCCTCTCCATTCCCTTTTTTTTATTTTTTTAATGGGAGTTTTTTTTTTCCCCAGAAAAAACCAGGGGAAGCGCTGTGTTTTTTGTTTTTTTCTTCCCCTTCCATTTCCTTGGGTTTTTGTAATGGAAAGTTTTTTCCCAGAACAGGGGAGCGCTGTGGTTTTTATTTTTTTGTCCTCCTCCATTTTTCTGTTTTTTTTATGGGGAGTTTCCCAGAACAGGGGAGCCCGCTGGTTGGTTTTTCCTCCTCCATTTCACCTTTGTTCCTATGGGGAAGTTTCCCCCCCCAAGATCAGTGGAAGCGCTGGTTTTCTCCCCTGCCAATTCTTGGTTTTTTCATATGGGGAAAGTTCCCCCAGTACAGGGGAAGCGCTGTGGTTTTTTTTTTTTTCCTCCTTCCATTTCTGATTCTATGGGAGGTTTTTTTTTTCCCAAGTACTAGGGGAAAGGCGCTGTGGGGGTCTCTCCAAATTCCTTTCTAATGGGGGAGTTTTTCCCAGTAAACAGGGGAAAGCCGCTTGGTGGTTTTCGGCTTCCCCCCCCCCCATACTTTTGGAAAAACTTCCATAAAAAACAAAATAATGGAGGAGTTCCCCCATGCGCTTTTTGCCCCAACTGCCCGGTTTTTTTTTTTTTTTTTTTTTTCTCTATTAATTGAAGCCTTGGACACCCTTTTTCGGGGGCCCCCCCGTTTCCCAAGAGGTTTGAGACCCTGCCAACTTTTTAATTAGACTTTTTTTTGAAGGTGTTATCAGGTGAAGAAAAATTTATTCCCCATTTTATGTCTATGGTGCAGCTTTTCCCCTATAAATAGAATGGGACTTTCAACCCCTTTTTTAAAGGGAAACCTTGTCGCAATAGGGGTTTGTGCCCCCTTTTTTGGGGCTGAGGACAGCCACAAGCCAGTGTTCCCCCCCCCCCAGACCTGGGCCTGGTTTTTCCCCCAGCCACTGTGGGCCCCTTTAAAATTTCCTATAAGGAATTTGCCAATTTTTACGCCCTCCCAAATTCCCTTTTAAAATTCATGAAGCCAGGTTGTTTTAGGCTTCCATCCCCACCGCCCAAAGGCTAGCCCCTTTCCCCGCCCACCTGACAGTTTCTTTTTAATTTTACCCACATGGATTTCCTACCTAAATTCCAAAAGTAACTAAGGTTTTTTTAAAACAGTTTTTTTTGAGGGTGGCCCATTTTACTTAGCCTCAAGAATTGGCCGGGTATTTTGAAAAAAAACTGAAAATCCCCCTTTTTGAAGGAACCCTCTTTGAATGAACTCTTTTGGCCTTGAAAAAACTGCAAAAGATTTTTGAGCCATTAAAAATACACATAAAAACTACCGCACTGTAAACAGCCCAAAGGTTTTCATTGGACCACTTGGGCTTGTGGGGCTTTTTGTTACCCCTCCCAAGCCCAGGGGCAAATCATCCTATGGGTGAAAAACAGGTTTTTTTCTCTTTAATAAAGGTCATGGTGTCCCCCCCCCCATGTTGGAAAAAGCCCCCCCCCCCCCCCCCCCTTTTATTTTACCGGTCCCCCACAGCGCCCCACTGTTTCCCCCCCCCCCCCAGTGTTGGGGGGCCCGCGCCTGTACTGCAAGCTTTCTCCCTCTGGCCTGGGCATGCAAAACTGCAACACCAAGGAAACCCCCTTTAGAAAGAAAGCTGAGCCTGGTGGGGTCCCCCCGTGGAAGGGGACCCCCAAGGGTGCCAAGAAAAACCGCCCGGACCCCCCTTTTGCTGGAGGAGGGGAAACGTCCCGGAAAAAGGGTTAGTTTTTTTTTCCTTGGTAAAATTCCCCTATAATCCCAGGCTATAAACAACAATTGGGGGTGGTCCCCCCCCCCCCCACCCCGATATTTCCCCCTTGGAAGCTCTCCTGTAATCCCCCCCTTTCAGGTTTTTTTTCCTTGTGTTTTTGTAGGAAATTGTTTTTTTTTAACCGAATTTTGGATTCATGAGAAAAGGGAAAAATTAATGAAAAAAGACAGAATAGAAAAAAAAGTAACCACATCTGCAGATTAGGAAAAGGCCTGAAAATCCTCCCCTGCCCACGACTTTTTTAAAATCCCATCGAGGAAAATAAATAAAAAGGGTGGGAGTGGCCCCAAGAAACACGGGGCGCCCCGACCTCAAGAAGCCAGAACTCCCCTTTTGATTTTTTTTCCAAATATGTATTCCAAGAAATTTTTTTTTTTAAAGGGTTTTTTTAAAAGTTTATTTTTTCCCTAAATTGATAAACATATCCGCCTGGTTTCCCCCCCCCCCCCCAACGAAAAGACCTGGGTAAAGGTGCCGGGGTCTCGCCCCCCTGAAGGCCCCCCTGGGGAGAAAGGGGATTTTCAACAACACTCTAAAATCTACACATAAGTACACCTTTTACTCAACCAAAAAGTTTCGGGGAAAAAAATTATTTGGGCCTTTTTGGTTTTTTGAAAATTTCAAAGGGAAATGAACCCATAAAAAATTATTTTAAAACTTTTTTTTTTTTTTTTTTTTAAATGCACCTTAAAAAATTCCAGGGGATTTTCTTGGCGTCCCCGTTCCGTTTTGGCCTTCCCACATCCCAAGCTTTGTTTGGAAAAACATACATCTTCCCATCAAATTGCCCCCCCCACTAATATAAGAATTTGAAAATTTTTATAAATGCACTGAAATGGAAGTTGTAGTTTTTTTTTTTTTTTTTTCCCCAACAGCTGGAAAGAACCCCCTGTGAACTAATGAGCCTATTCTTTATCCCCTTGAGGAATTTGCAATAAGTCAACCCAAACCTGCCTTCAGGGTTTCTTCAGGACTTTTTCTGCCCCCCAAACTTTTTTTTGCCTGATTCTGTAACAAGGAAGCTTTTTTAAATTTGTAAAAAAATTCCCAAAAACAGGTGTTTTTTTTTTTGATTCCCCTGGAAAATCGCCCAATACAGTTTTAGATCCAGTGGAAAAAACTAAGGAGTTTAAACCCGTCCTCACTCCTGCCTGTTTTTTTTCACATTTGTGGAACCATCCAAATGAGACCAAAGACACTACCTTTACCAAATTTGGTCCCCCAGCAGGACCCTCGCAATTGGGCCCAAGGCTTCAAACCCATAATGCTCCCTCAAGACGGAAAGGGTTGGGCCAACTGGAAGCTTTTTAAAGTGTAAATCCAAGAGAGTTGGGGTTGGATCAGCAAGGGTTTTTTGTATCATAAATTAGAGAACCTGGAAGAGTCCCCCCCAGAAGGCAAAGAGGTTGAAGTCCTTTGGTCCTCCCATCACAGAAACTTGGAGGGAGCGCATCAAATTGTAAAGCCAATGTTCCTTCGGAAGTTCCGGAATTGATTGAAATCCCACAACAAACCTCCAGGCCCAGGTTTTTAAGGAAAGGTGAGAGGCCCCCAAGGTGGGGTCCCCCACCTGTCAGGAGCAATTTCCCCCCCAATAACTGGGTTTTTTTACATTCCAAGTGTTGAATTTGGTTGCAAAGGCCTTTTTAACGAACTTGGGTTGAGGTTAACCTGAACCGGGCCCTGATGCCAACAGCGCCGTCCCCCCTCCCCCACCTGACCCGTGGCCCCTGACCCGGCCCCTGATGCAAAAACCAGCGCTCCCCTTTTCCCCTGACCCGGTGGGCCCTGGACCCGGCTGAAAAATGCACAGCCGTCTCCACTCCCCCTGACCCGGTTGGGCGCCCCTGAACCCGGGGCTGAATGCCACAGCCCCGCTCTCCCCTAAACCGGTGCCCCGGGAAACCGGCCTTGGGGAAAAATGCCAACAAAGCGCTCTCCCCCTACCGTTGCCTGAACCGGGGCCCCCCCCTTGAAAGCCAAACGCCTCCTCCCCCCTGACCGGTGGCCCTGGACCCCGGGCCCCTGATGCACGGCGCTTCCTCCCCTGAAAACGTCTCCAACATCCCCGTTTTGGCTTCCTACATTTCTGCCTCAGACTGAAATCGAACTTTTTTTCCATCAACTGAACAGGCGGCCTGAGGGAAGCAACTTGTTCCTTCGTTTCCATTGGTAAGATGCTCCCTTGGCCCAGACTTAATGATGAATGGGTTTGGGCCTGGGTCCAGGTCCCCGTCCTAGTTTTAGACAAGTTTTCCCCCCTGCGCTTGGTTTGGTAACTGGGTTACCGAATTGGTTTCTGGACCTGACACTTTTTGGCCCTCCTCTCCCGCCTATAAATTTCCCTTCCCCTGGAAGTTGTGGAGCAGCAAAATTCATCCCCCTTCCCCGGCTTCCGCCCAAGAGCATCGGTTTTTTTTTTTACAATGAAAAGCCCCCTTCTCATCAGTCGCCTGTGATGGAGACAAAAGGACGTCCCAACCTTCCTTTTGCCCTTTTTTTCCTTCGACCTTTTCCAGTTCCCCTATGTTTTTCTGAAATAAAACCCTGCCCTTGATCACACCTCTTGTTGGGAAACTCCCCTAAAGCTCAGTGCCACTTTTTTTTTTTCCCCCCCGTCTGAGAGCCTCCCGCCCTTGAAAAAGCCTGGGCAATGGGCGAGGTCCCTGCTTTATTCCGGTTTTGAAAAGGTGGTTGTCCCTGGGCCCCCCCTCATGATTGGTTCCCCCAACAATGGGTTTGATAACAGCAGGAATGAGGAAAAGAGGGTTTTAAATCCCAATTCACATTTGAATCCCCCCTTAAAATGTTATTGGTGAGAGAAATGGGGGCATTTTTAGTGGGCAATTTTTAAAACTTTTTTTTCAAGGTTTTCATGCTGAGAAAAAAGCAACCAAAAAAAACCAAACATCCCCCGAATTTTTTTTCCCTGCCTGTAAACCTTCCCCCTATTATTACCCCTGCCTAATTGTTACAGAGGCCCTTGCTTTTTGGGCCTCCTAATTAAACTGAAAAAGGGCCCGGTGGGGGTGCAGAAGCCCCCTTTCCAACAGTTTTTCTTTTCCTATGGCTTTTTTTTCCGGTGCCCTTTTTTTTGTGGTTTTCCCCTGCACCGGGAATTGCAGCCCATGGAGGGAGCAAGAAAAATTCCAGTTCCCCCCTATAGAAGGATGGAACGTTTCCATGCAAAGGTTAAGGTGGCCAAACCGATTTTTTTGGCCCTTTTTCCCGTTCCCTAACCCTGTGGACCCCACCACCTCTTGCAGGTAGATGGAAACGGGCAAAAATGAACCATCCCCCTCCCCCAGATTCGACCCGCGAAACCCCTAAGGGGGTGCGGCCTTGGGGAAAAACCTTCTCAACCAAAACAGAAAGAAAACGAGCCGGCTGGAAGAGCCTTTTGAGGGCCGCTGCAAGCAGAAAAGGGACCAAGGAAGCCTTTTCTGCCTCGGAACCTTGTTATTGGCGGTCCAACCCCCCCTTAAATTACATTTCCCCTTCACGAACCCATCCCCAGCCCTGACCCCCAGAATAGAAGGGAGCTCAAGAGCAAAAACACCAAGGGGTCCCCCAGGCCTGAGGAAAAAGGTTTTGAAAGCAGGACTTGTTTTTTTTTTTTTTTTGTTAATTGAACTCCTTAAAAGGGGGTCCCCGTCCTCCCACTACAGGAGTCCCCCGTTGCTTCTTAATGTTTTTAAAACCCCATCTTTTTGCCAAGAAACAGTCCCCTTTTTTTGCACTATTTGTTGGTTCCCCCCCCCCCATTTAACAGTGGTGTCCCCATTAACCCCTATTTTCCCCCTAGATAATCCCTTCTGGTAATGGGCCCCTTTTTGCATCCAGCTCCCCTCAATGTTTTCGCTAAAATAGCTACAGACCTGTTTTTGCCCCCCCCTTCTCCCACCTCCTGAAAATAGCCCCTGGCCAGCACTGGTCCACCTCATAATAACTTACAGACCCCCCTGTTTTTTTCTTATCTCTCTCCTGAATAGGCCCCTGCCAGCAACTGGGTCGCTATAGCCTTTAACAGACCCCCCCTGTTTTTTTTCGATCTCCTCCCCTGAATAGGCCCCTGCCAGCACCTGGTCACTAAATAGCTACAGAACCTTTTATTTTTGATCCCCTTCTCCTGAATTAGGCTTGCCAACCACTGGTCACCTAATAGCTTACAAAACCCTGTTTTTTCCCTATTCCTCCCTTCCCTGAATTAGGCTGCCAGCACTGGGTCACTATAAGCTACAAGAACCCCCCTTTTTTAAAATTTTTTTTTTTGATCCTCTCCCCTGAATAGGGGCTTTCCCCGCACTGGTCCTTATAAGCTAACAACCTTCTTTCAATCCTCTCCCGATAGGTTTTTGCCCAGTTGCTGGTTGCTATAGCCCCTACCAGGAACCCGGGTTTTTTTCCCCCCATCTCTCCCCTTGAACAGGCTTGCCAGCCACTGGTTGCCTTAAATAGCTACAGGAAACCTGGCTTTTGGGGCCTATTGCAGCCCCATAAGAAGAAAAGCCCAGTAAACCAACGCCCTGAATTTTCAAAAATGAAAACCAAAGAAAAACAGGACTGAGGCGAGATTTTGAATCAAATGTAAGTTTAAGAAAAAACGAACCCCCTTTTAAAAGCGCCTGAAAAAAATAGGCCTTAATTAATGCAACCTACATTTTTGCGTTTTTTTTCAATGTTTCAGAAGAGCCCCCCATGCAGCCCATTTGAAATGCCGTCCCGGGAAAGGAAAAGTGAAAGAACTGAACCCCTTCCCGCTCTGCCTTTTTTTAAATGCACGTAATTACATTGTTTGATTTTTAATGCACATTTTTTTTTTTTTTTTTTTTTTGGATACTGGGAACCCAAAAACAAATCCTTTTGTATTTGGTAAAACTTTTTTTTTTATTTTCAGTGACCCGGCAGTGTACATTCTCCATTTTTCACACTAACCTGTTAAATTATATTTGGAAGGTTTTTTTTATTCCTCTTGTTTGTAGTTTTAAGGCCACTATTTAAATTTTTTTCCCCAATCCCTTTTAGGGATAACTTCCTTTAATTTCGTTCCCCCTTTTTTTTTGTCACAAGAAAGGCCGCCTCCAGGTCCCCCCCCCTTTTTTTCCCCGCGCTGAGAGCTGAAAATCCGCCAGTGCCCTTTGGACGAGAAATGGGGGGGGCCGTCCGCCTGGAATACTCCCCCCCTAGGAGCAAGGAAGCCCATCCCTGCTAGGACCCGAGGAGGCCCGGTTTTTCTTCCCCCTGAACACCCGAAAATATCCAAGCGCTCCCAAACAGTCCCCCCCCTGAAAAGATCAGGGTGGGTTATTTTTGTTATGTTTTTTTAAAGGGGAGCTCCCCGGAATTACCACTCCTCCACTTCCCTTGTATCGCTAAATAGAACAGAAAATGGAGATAACCCTCAGCGCTTCCCCTGTAACTGGGAAAAAAAAAAAAAAAGACCTCCCCATAGAACATAGAATGGAGAAACACAGCGCCTCCCCCCTGGTAAAAACTGGGACCCTCCCATAGAAACAGAATGGAAAGAAAAACTTCAATCGCTCCCCTGGTTTACTGGAAAAAAAACTCCCATAGAAACAGAAATGGAGAACCAGTGCCTTTCCCCCTGTAAACTGGGGAACCTCCCCATGACCCCCCAGAAATGGAGAAGAAACACAGCCGCTCCCCTTGTAACCTTGGGGAACCTCTTCATAGAAAACCAAATGGGAGGAGAAACACAGCGCTTCCCCTTTGTAAACTGGGGAACTCCCCATAAGAACAGAAATGGAGAAGAAACACAGCGCTCCCCCCCTTGTACTGGGGAAACTTCCCCATAAGACCAGAAATGGGGAGAAGAACACAGCGCTCCCCCTGTAACTGGGAAAAACCTCCCCCATAGACCAGAAAAAATGGAGAGAACAACTGCGCTCCCCCCCCTGTACTGGAAACTCCCCATAGACCCCAGAAAATGAGAGAACAAAGCGCTTCCCCTGTACTGGGAACTCCCCCATAGCCAAAATTGGAGAGGAAACACAGCCGCTTCCCCTGTACTGGGAACTTCCCATAGAACCAGAATATGGGGGGGGAAATCCCCTGCCTTTGTAGGTAACCCAAGCAACCTTCCCAGGGGGCCCCGCAAGAGGTAATAACCTGCCGCTTTACCAAAAGTTTTTTTTTTTTTGGTTTGGAACAAATCTCCTATTTTAGTGGGCCGGGTCCAGTCCCCCCCCTTTGGTGTTTTTTTGAGACATTGCTTTTTTCCCCATGGGAAAGGTCCCCCCTTTTCCTGGGTTTTTTGACCCGCCCATGGACCCCAATGGCCTTTGGCTTCCTCCTCCTATACTGTTGGGTGGGTAAGACACTGAGAATAAATTAGCTTTATAATTATCAAGAATAGAAGTAAGACGTTGTTTCCCCCCCCCCCCCCCCCCCCCAGGTAAGGACCCTAAAGTAAATTTTCTTTTTTTCCGACCCCATAGTTAAAGCCCATATTTAGGGGTGAAACGCGTGGCCCCCCCCTGTCAAAATCACTGATTGGTCCAGCACTGAATTGGGCCCGATGTCCCAGACCCCTGTTTGCATGGAATGCCCCCCGCCCCCAATGGGGGTAGACACCCAGGTGACCTGAAATTCCCAGTAATTATGTTTTTTCCCTGACTAAGTAACCAAGGAACATCAAAAACCCCAGAGTTTTTTTTTTAGAAGAGGAAGACCGCCCTTAACAGGATTTATATTTTTTCAAACAGAAAGAGCAACAAGGACTTTAAAAACTAACACGTGGGTTCAGGAAAATGTCCCCCGCTGGAAAATACAAGGGGGGTCCCGTGGGTTTTTTTTTTTGTTTTTTCATTTTTTTACCCTTTGGGTCTGCGGTCAGAATGGCCCCCCTGGAGAATATGAGGCTCCAGCAAAAAACCAGCCCAGGGGAGAAGGTCCGCCTTTTTGAAGAATCTTGTTTTTTTAACCAGGGGTGAACTTGGTTTTTAGGGCGAGAGGAAAAAACATGACGAATTCGAGGAAATCGACACCGAAATCGGTGGTCTAAAAATCTGCACCTTTCCCATTGGTGGGTTCATGTAACCTAGGAAACCAATCCTGTAATAACAAAGGCCCAGGAATAGATTAAACCCTGCCTGGAATTCCTTTAAGAAGTGAATCAAATATCGGAAGCGGAAAATGTATTTTTGGGGCAACCAATTGGTAAAAATCACTTTTTTTTTTGCCTATATGTTTTTTTAAAGGGGTTGGTTCCCCCCCCCTCCACTAACAACAACTATTCCCCATCCTCAACCCCTCAGTCCCCTTGACTTTTCTTTGGTTTTTTATTTTTTTGATTTTCAGGGTGGTGTTTTTTTACCTGGGCCTTTCTACTAGCCTAATAGTAAAAGGAAAGCCAGGGTCCTGGTAGCCTAGAATATCGACCCAAGCCGCTTGCAAAACCTATCGGGAAGAGAAGGGGCGGGGGTCCCCCCCCTGTGCTTAATAGCCGACCCACGCTTGGCAAAGCCTATTATCGGGAAGAAAGAAGGGGGGGCCGGTTCTTTGGGCTTTATAGTGAACCAGCGCCTTGCCTGCCCCAATTTTCGGGAGAGAGGGGGGCAAGTTTTTCCCCCCCCTTTGGTGGGGCTAAAATAGCGACCAGCGCTGCCCCAGCCCTATCGGGAGAAAGAGGGGGGCGGGTCTTTGGTGGCTATAGCGACCCCCCAGCCGCTTGCCCAGCCCCATAATCCGGGAAGAGAGGGGGGCGTGTCCTGGTGGGGCTATAGCCGACCAGCGCTTGCCAGCCTTATCGGGAAGAAGAGGGGCGGGTCCCCTTGTGGCCTTTAATAGCCGAAACCAGCGCCCTGCCCAGCCCCTTATCGGGAAGAGAGGGGGCGGGTTCCCCCCCTGGGTGGCTTAAATACCGACCAGCGCTGCCAGCCCATCGGGAGAGAGGGGGTCGGGTCTTGTGGCTATAGCGACCAGCCGCTGGCACCCCCTATTCCGGGAGAGAAGGGGGCGGTTCCTTGTGGGCCCCTTTATAGTGGGAAACCCAGCCCCGCTTGGCAGCCTATCGGAAAGAGAGGGGAACGGGTTTTTTTTCCCCTGTGGCTTTATAGTTGACCCACCCCCCACCTGAAGGAAGCTTGATTGCCAGCCCATAACAAGAAGGGGGAAATATCCTTAGGAATAGGATAGACAACTGTTAATGGAAAACACCTTATTGGTAAAGTGACCTTGGTTTTTTTTTAACAAGAATCCTTTTTTAACAATAAAAAAAGCAAGCCAGCGATTCCCTGTAGTGAGACGAACCCCTTTTTTAAGAGGAAAATGGGAAACAAACCCCATTAGAAGGCGGGCTCTGCCTTCCCTGCCCCTTCCAATTAGACTTATGGTTTTCCAAAATTCACCCTAAAAAGACAAAAGCAAAAAGAAGAGGGTATGAAAGCCGAAATATTTTAAAGATTCCATTAAAAAAGTATAGTAACAATACAAAAGAGAGTTATAAAGTCCCCCGTATATATATATTTATTTTTTTGTTGTTGTTTTCTTGAATTACTATAGATAATGAAAATTCTTAAATTGATACCAACAAAGTCCTATGATCATTTCTTCAACAACGACGATTTTTTTTTTGGCCGCGGTTTTTTTTTTCCGAACCGTGGTTTTTTCCGCGCGGCCAAAAAAAAAATTCGCGCCTAGTTTATTTAACCATGGTTTTGCACTATTTGGAAAAAACTGCGTTTAATTATTTTTAACACGCCACATGTGTTTTTTTGAGAACTCTTCCTGTCAATTTCCTGACCCAGGGCGTACTCAAAGCAAACGGCGGCCCCCGGTGGTTGGGTGGGGGGTTTTTTGCCGCGGCTGGGCGGGCCACGGTTGTGTGCCACCCCCTGCACCCCTACCTTAATTTGGCAATGGGGCAAGCCGTTGCCCCCCCAAAACCCCACGGGCCCCCACTTGCCCGCCGTGTGTCGGAAGAAATTTCGCGCCCACTTCCGCGCCGGGGAAAGGACCCTCGAAGTTTTGCGGCAAGGGCAGGACAGATGTTTTCCCTGGCTGCGGGAAACCGCTGCGAAAGCCCGCCGGCCCCCGATCCCCCCCCGCCGCCAAAATCCGTTCCGTGTAACAGGGCCTATTCAAAAGCCTGGAAATATAGAATTCGGGGGCTTTTTCCAAAAAAAAAATGTGGGAATTTCCCCCACCTATCTTTTCCCCCCTTGGAAACCAGGTAGTTATCAGCTCAGAATGGAGAAACTGGGTCCCCCGTTTCAATGTGCTCAGAGCCTCCATTCTGTTTTTTCTATTGGGGAGGTTTTTTTTTTCCCCCATTACAGGGGAGCGCTTGTGGTTCCTCCATTCTGTTGTCTAGGGAAGTTATCCCCCAGTAACAGGGAAGCGCTTGTTGTTTTCTCCATTCTGCTTTTTCTTATGGGGAAAAGTATTCCCCAGTAAAAAACAGGTTTTTGAGCCTTTGTTTTCTTCCAATTCTCAAAAAACTATTGGGAGTTCCCCCCTGTACAGGGAGGCGCCTGTGTTTTTTGTTTTTTTTTCCCCATTTTCTGTTTTTTTTTTTTTTCGGGGGGGGGGGGGGGGGGGGGGGGGGGGGGGGGGGGGGGGGTGGTGGGGGGGTATGGGAAGGTTCACCCCCCCCCAGTACAGGGGAGCGCTTTGTGTTCCTCCATTTGCTTCCCAACCTTATGAAATTCCAAGGTAAACAGAGAAGCCCACAAATAAAATACGCTGTGTTTTTTTTCTCCGTTTTCTCCAACTAAATGGGAAATCCCCCAATACAAGTAACCAGGGGGAGCCCGCTGGTTGTTCTTTTCCGTTTCCTCAACCTAATGGGAATTCCCCCAATACAGTAAACAAGGGGGACCGCTGTGTTTTTTTTTTCCCTCTCCCCCATTCCCTCCCCCTCTAATGGGAGTTCCCAGTTACAAGGAGCGGCTGTGTTTTTTTTTCTCCTTCCCCCCATTCCTTCCCTTTCTTAATGGAAAAGTTTTCCCCCCCAGTACAAGGGGAAAAACAGCCTTTCCATGGAAAGTAGTTTTTTTTTTTTTTTTTATACATTTTTCTCTGATTATTTGTAGTGGGGAAGAGAAACGAGCTGGCCCCCGGCTGGAGGAGCTGAAAGGTGGCCCGAATCTGGAAGCAGTTGGGGAATCCTTAACTAAGAAGACAAGAAAGCTTGAAGTCCCTACTGGGGACCCAAATGTTTTTTCTAATAACCCCTGGGAGCAAACGGAAAGAATTTTTGCCCCCTACCTAATTGCGGTAAATGGTAAAAGGGGGTCAGGTACAATACAGTGGATGAGCGCTGTGCATACAGCCGGGTCAGGTATTTCGGACAGGGAGAGCGCTCTGGTGCATCCAGCCGGGTCATGGTACCGGTTACTAGGGAGAGGCGATGTTGCATCAGCCGGGTCAGGTATCCCGACAGGTGAGAGCTGCTGTGCATCAGGCCGGGTCAGGTAGTCAGGACAGGGAGAGCGATGTGCATCAGCCGGGTGTAGGTAGGACAGTGGAGAGCGTGTCGCAGCTGCCGGGTCAGGTAGTGTCCGTGTCAGGAAGAGCGCTGTGCATCCGCCGGTACAGGGTTACCGGAAGGGATGTAGCGCTGTGCATCAGTACGGGTCACGGTACACCACGGGAGACTCAGGTGAGAGTAGCGTGTGCATCAGCCGGGTCAGGTTACCAATCAGGGGAGAGCGATGTGCGATCAGCGGGTCAGCGGTAACCGGTCAATTTTTGAGATCATCCTGTGTCAGTAATTTCAACCAAAACCCCAAATATCACCAACTTTTTGTGAGTAGCATAAGACTAAGAGCAGAGAATGTGTGTAGCAGGTTGGTAACCAGAGCAGATTAAAATCTCTAGATTCTCCTTAAACAATGCAAATAAAACAAAGTCAATGTCTTTAGAAAAAAGTCCTTACTTTTACTGCTTCCCTACATGTTGGACTCAGTATAATCTGTCTGTGAGGACAACCGCCCTTAAAAGAGTGTTTTTAATACGTTTATATCGGGAAGGCGACTTTTAACCTAAATTCATCATGTGTGGAAACGATACAAAGTTGATAAGACAAAGGCTTCTTCAGCGTTATTGCGGAGTAGTGTACTGTACGTGCCACAATATGCCGGGTGTTTCAGAAGTACACGCATCGCAATTTACGCCGTGTGAACATACCCTTAGTCGAAGCAAAACCTAAAAAGGAAAATCAATCAATTTTTATTACGTAAAGATGTAGCGCTACGAATCTGCGTATTAACGCCGCAACTGACCTTTTGACTTTTAAAAACAATTCGCCGTCGGAAGGTACGAGAGGTCGCTACCCATTAACTCCCACTAGGACCAGTGTCACACTCATTTTTAATGCCCGCTTCTACGTGCAAGATAAAGCGATTCGCTATCTCCTATAGATCCACTCGCTTCTCCAGTGCTATCCACCACCCGGCAGCGCGAAACTATACAAAGCTACTAAAGAACCTCGTCTTTCCTTCTCTCACCTCTCCTCTTTATGCACCTCCGAGTCAAACAGAGGACACACACATACTCTCGCTCAATCGAGCGTTAGATATCAAACACGGCGCTCGCACGCCGCTCCTCTAGATGGGCACGCAGAGGAGAAACAGCTGAGTACATTAACTAGCAATAGAACCTTTCGCACTCCTCACCCACCCAAGTTACACCTGACCTCCTGCAGTCACGGCCTGGTTCTCACATCATCTCTAAGTAGGATTGCGCACTCTCACTCTAAGTCCTGTGGCATGAGAGCGTCTCAGGTTAAAATTCTCATAAATACACACAGTCAAGTGTACAGCACATAACAATGTGATACATTGCATGCTTGTCACGTGCTGGTTTTCCGTAGCGTCACCCCAGCTGTTGCCAGACGTTACCTATTTCCGTGCAGAGTATCTTCCAGTGTGTCTACCGCTGTCTTGACCTCCTTCCTCACGCTCCGTGTCGTATAGTTTTGCAGACTAGACTCTCTTCGCAGCGCCTGAGGCGCTGTTATGCGACTCACCTATGCCTCTACTTCTACATGTGCTATTGAGGGTGATCACGAACTGCGGTGTGTAGAAGTCTCTCTCGTACGCATGTGCGTCTCCCTTATTATTCCAGGATACGTGGGAGCAGTCGACAGCATGAGTTAGTCCCTTTCTTATGCTCGACTCCTCGCAAACTTTAACTCATTATATAACTGAAAGTACTGAAGCTGCCAGCTCGGTTCGCTCGTCACCTGAAGCCTGTTAGAAACCTTCACCTCATTGCCAGTGCAGCCTCTGACACTAGCTAAGCTAGAGAAGCATCATGTGTTAGCTCGCTTGTGTCATATCGTCTCACACAGTCTCCTCTATGCTGTATGAACCCTGCACCACACTATGACTCTCAGACCACGGATGAGGTGCCCCAGCCCTACGACGAGCGCGACACGCATCATCGTACAGCCCCATCTGCTCCCTCCTCGGCCACACCATCTCCAAACATAGACACGTCACTCAGTGTGATATTCCACCGGCTCCCGTCCGGCTAACCGATGATCGTAGTCTTGACTAGGGACCAATAGATCTTCATCAGTCCATCTCTGTTGAGCCACTAATGAGAGATGATGGGAGCCTCAAGAATAGACAGTCGTGTGTAGGTATCTCCCTACCTCCTCTAAGTTGATCTAGCAAGCACTCAGAGATAGCATGGTATGATTGTTGAGCATAGATCAATGCCTATCACTATAGATAACATCCATACACCCACAAACGCACTTATCTCCACCAGTACACACCAAGGATCCAACTCGCCCCCCCCACTTCCCATTACATCATCCACCCAACCCTGTGCAAGCCTAAGTATAAGTACGCCTGTATCTATAGATCATAGATACCCTATAGAACCTCTAGCTCCCACCTCAACTAACAGAGCTGTCCGCACCCATAGGCTCACATCGCTCCGGCCAGGCCCTAGCTACCAGCCAGGACCTACGTAACCCGCATACCACAGCAACCCCCTGCCGTACTGCCCTCGCATGTATAGATCTCGATGATGCGAGTCCTGTGAGTGCCGTTTGTCCATGTGTGTGTGTCTGTCGGATAGATAGACACTGCTGACAACACCGTCTACCCTTGTGATACAAACCATGGTAATTGCACGAGGCGCACTCGCATACAGCCGTGTGTTGAAACATGTGCACACTAGAGTCCCTAACAGGCAAGATGGAGTCTCATTGCCTTGCCTCGATATGAGTAAAGTGTAGATATGACCCCGACGCCATCCCCACGCTAACCCTCCGCGACGCTATATCCTAGTGGAGAGCCTGCAGTAACGCCTGTTGTGAGTAAGTCTTTTGTCTAGTGTGTGGTGTGTGTGGTGTGTCATCACGGGGCGAGCCTGAAGCTGTAGAAATACTGTCACATAGCTCTCACGTGTATCACAGCTGAACTTGTTATACGTGCCGCCACGCTCTGAGCTGTTGCTCTACAGCACATGCATATGCTCCATTAAACCCCCACTCCACTACACGCCTCCCCTCACCCCACTCGTGCATGATACTGGATGGATGTGAATGAATGACTCTATCTGCTCACGCGTCTTATGCAAATTCTACTCCTTCTAACAGCTTCTCAGCGCAATTGCTAAGTGCCGCGCAAACACCGCCCTTCGAGAAGACCTGCCACAGGTGTGGCTATGATGTAAATACCTTAAACCATAATAAATGACTAGCTAAATATGTATCATCGAACCACAACTACTGCCCACTGTCTCAGGCATGCATGGGTGTGTCCCATACCTTCTCAGACTAGGATGGGCTCCCGCAGCTGACAGATCTCATGGGCGCGTGTCCCGTAATCGCAAACGTGGGCTGGGCTCTGAAAGGTCGGCAGACTCCCTGGGCCCCCTTATCTAGTAAGCCTTGCCATTGCGTCTCTCACCCTCCCTATCACAGTTTCCCACCGCCTCGCGCGTGTCAAGACCCACACGTTTTGCTATCGCCAAGTCACTGAGTCACCGTCTACTTGATGTGCCTCACTGTACACAATAAAATGCATATGCACGAGATCACTCTCGTATTCAGTAGTAGCCGCCGAGAAGCCCGCTAGCGCTGAACCCTCCGAGCGCGAGTAGTTGACGTCACACTCACTCTCCTATGCTCTCCTCCGTTATACCAGCTCTACTATCCAGTCAACGCCACTACTCTACTAGCGGCTAGAAATGTTTTCAGATGTGTACCACAGGGTGCTCATGATGTTCACCTGTCATCTAATTATCAGAGCCATGTCGGACGGTTTGCTACTACGGTAGCCCTAGCGACGAACCTCACGTGTTTCTCCATAAGGCACCCATAGCTCGAACGTCATGTCCGTCCCTGAGACGGCTCTTAGTATGTATAACCCGCATCACCGCCACGCACTGCCATATATAGCAGATTATGTGTGATATACACCCCCACCCCCCCAATCGCACTGCGCCTCACCCCATCTAGGGTTAAATATTCAATATAGATTCACCAAGAGCACTACTACCTAGATGCACACACACATCATTTCCTCGCGGACACACCGTCGCGTGCCGTCCTTCAGTTCGATATGCAACGTGAGACTTGCTGATCGCTTGCGGCACTACTAGAGATCCTCGCCGAGACCGCTACCCTTCACAACTCTAAGATCCAAAATTCACGATCTCCATCCCTGCTACATCCCAGAATAGCGTCTCTGGTCGGTGACATTGTCGGTGACCGATCCACACTTGACGCGACATACGCGCCCCACCATCCACCCTCTGATAATTCTCTACATGTGATCGCGCTCAGCTTACGCATGCACAAAGAGGTTGGCATCGTCGATGGGCCCACAGCGGCCAGTTTCTTCCACACTAGCTAACTAAATATATAATCTAGCTCCTTGTTGCCTTGCTGTATCTTGTGTGATAGTCTGACCTTTCTGTCTCGTATGCTTGAATGTACTACTTCTGCCTCTCTCCCTGAAAGGGAGTTCGTCGTATTGTCATAGATTCGCGAGGGCATCGCTCGGCTGTGCGTAGATGTCTTTTATCGTGTAAAGACTGTTCTTAGTGACAACACACTATATGTCCCACACACCTTTGCCTATGTGTCCGACGCTCAACTGTTGTCGACCTCCCATACATAAGCTCCTAATATGTGATACTCTAGATATCCCCCCTCTACTTGTGTCTCTTCGACGCGAACTGCACATCAGCTCAAAGACTAAGGTCGTCACTCTCACGTTTATACAACTGAATATTTCTCTACAAAATCTCCGCCCTATGTCGGCCTGCCACAGAGCATTGTCGCTTTGCTGCCCAGCTACCCTGCTCTCCTGAACCTCCATCCCGACTAGGCTTGCCACAGTGCTCGGCGCGGGGGCCGGCAGTGCAGTACGCGCACCCAAGTTGGACCCCCTTGACATCACCATAGTTATCTGGATCTCCCCGAGTCCGAAGTGTACTCATAGTCCCACCTCGATTGCGCAGTAGCCAGACCTTGCGGTCCTCCGGCACACTGTAATAGTCTCATACAGGACTAGACGAGTTCACCTTTTGTCAATAGAGGACAGAACGCGCCCGCAGTACTACCCAGTGCTGCTTGGACACCTGCATTACTAGCCAGTTAGTTCAGTACCCTAGTGTTTATATAATATGCAGTCTGCACTCCTGTCACACAATAGTGCCGACCAGAATGGCAGATGCCGCTCGGTAGATGCCTGTATGTCCAGCACTACACCGAGTCAGCGAGTTCGTTGTCCTCTGTGAGAATTCTTTTAGCCACAACTCGAGATACTTGAGGCGCTTGTGTGCACGGCGCGACTCGCATACCCTTTTTGACTCTAGAGCTCTGACTATCTGGATCGTTTCTGCTCATAGGCCTTGTATAGCACACTAGACTTCGCCACAGCCAATTTCAGTGCAAGTGTAGAGAAGTTCCACACTGTCATCTACCCGTGATTCGAGTACTTACTCAGGTCAAGATATGAATCAGAGAGATAGAAACACTAATAGGACTGCACCGATCTGTAGCCGCTGATAGCGACTATCCATGATTAGTGATACTCACTCCCGCTCCCTCATTCGTTCCCCCCATACCGTCCTCGTTGGCTTGCGCTACGCGCTTGAGCGAGTTCTCCAGTACATTGATTATAGATCTCACTATCTGCTCCAGGCCACTGACACCCCTTTTCACTTGTGTTTCTTCTTGAAATTCCCTCAGGTGCCCCTGGTCACTGGATTCTAACCTTAGGCTGCCAGTAGTAGCAAACAGGTTCCCTGTAGCTATCAGATCTCAAACCTTCGTGCTCTACATTTAACCTCATTCAGGCAGAGAGAGAACCAACGGGTCTGTAGACTTTAGCAACCAGCTGCTGGCCAGACATTCAGCGAGAGATTGAAAAGGTCTGTAGACTATAGCATACCCATGCCAATCGGCCACGCACTGGTCTATCTCTACTACAGCAGCTTCAACATGAACACGGTTTCTGTAACGCATCATAGCATCCTCACCACAGAGCGCCTGGCTCCCCAGCCTATCAGGACTATAGAACTCCA
Source organism: Phyllomedusa bahiana (assembly GCA_025379985.1). Classification (NCBI taxonomy): domain Eukaryota; kingdom Metazoa; phylum Chordata; class Amphibia; order Anura; family Hylidae; genus Phyllomedusa; species Phyllomedusa bahiana. The sequence goes on along the minus strand of JAODAL010002220.1, from coordinate 136,680 downwards.
ACGCGTGGTACTGCCGTAGCCCCTTACGCAATCAACAGCACTGGAAGCGCTACCTCAGGGATATAGAACACGCGTCTGCTCACACGCCTATACGCAGCCACAAGCGATCCCGGCCTGCACCTATCCCCCTGGATGTAGACCCCTTTGTACCCTCGGTGCCTTCGTCTGCTTAACCTATAGTCGACACTCGATAGGAGCCTGACTGCCCCAAGCCCCCAATATCAACGGAAGGGAGATCGTACTAAGGCTTACGACGAGAGAGCCGCTAGGCACTACACAACCTTGTATACCAAAGCGGCGAATACCCACATATTGCACAGAGAACCCTAAGCGTGTTCTTGTTTTCCGCGCAAAATCGCTATCGATCTCCTCTAAACATACAATCCACACCAACAAGCAACACGACTTCCAACCCTGTCAGCAGAGACCTATGCCCCTTTATCCTACGAAAATAATCATGAATTCAAGCGCGTGGCTTTAATGAATCGTTAGATGTGATGTCATTATTCATAAAACCCAATGTGTATTAGCTTTGGAGATGATACTGCTCCAACTCTAGCATGTGTTGCTTTTCTCCAGCTCCCTTCGGCTACAATCAATTTTTTTGTAAGGCACGCGTGCTCAATTGTTGTGCACACACTAGAATCACCACCAGCTCCGATTCGTGATAGACTGGCGGTGATATCTTTTTCATAGTGTGTTTGGTACTTAAGGGTATATAGCAAGCTCGTTGCTTCGGAGTGTTCTTTCCGGCCTGTAACGTAAGACCCACTCGATTCTGCGATGTAAGTCTCGACCCACTGCCGCGCCTCACCAGTACACAGGATCAATTCCGGTGTGGTGAAAATATTTTTTGGGATATGTTAACCTCTAAGTCGTGTTGTGAGCGACTCGGCCACTCTTCCCTATACAGGGGCTCTCTCATACCTCGCTAGTTGTATGTCTTTATGCCCACCACGATAGCTATATCTGAGCTATCCGTGTGGATCGTAAACTGAAATGGTCAATCTCGACCCCCGGGCACCACGGCAGCAAAGCAGTCCAGACATGGCTCTGATAAGTAGACTTTGATGGACAGAAAGCCTCAGACGGAAAAGAATTCCTCCCATGAGGATCTGTGGAGAGACAAACGAGGGGATAAAAGTGACTACACAGACATGTTACCATCGCTTACTCTTACTTCTATACCTGTTCCAATTTTTGTATTAAAATGAGGTCTTTACCATAGAATTTGATGGCGTAACGATAGGATAGACCATCAAAGTCTGATAAGGGCGGGTCCCACCTCTGACCCACCCCTATTTCGGAGGCAGGACCCGCCCATATCTGAGAGCGGAGGGGGACCCATCCATATCTGAAAGGTGGGACACACCCCTATCCGAGAGGCAGTGTTGTTCCGATTTAGCTTCATTTTTGAGTTAGAGCACAAGCTTCCATAGGTTACCGACCTAAGGCTGTGGGTGGTTCTAAAGCTTCAGGCTCCACTTCCTTTTCCGGCTGTGGGTGGTGATAACAGTTCAAGCTCCCCACACTTTCCTGTTCAGGCTTGTGGGACAGTTCTACGTAGCTTCAGGCTCACCACATTCCTGGTTAGGCTGTTGTTCAGTTTTACAGCCTTGTAGGCTTTCCATTCATGGTTAGGCTGGTCTGGACAGGTTCTACTGCTTCAGGCTCCCACTTCCTGGTTAGGCTGTGTGGACAGATCTACAGCTTCAGGCTTTCCAATTACTGGTTAGTGCCTGTGGACAGTTCTACGGCTTCAGGATCCATTCCTGTTTTCAGCTGCACGTGGGCGGTTCGACTGTTGCTTTAGGCTCCCCACTTCTGTTCAGCCTGTGAGTCAGTTTACAGCTTCAGGCTCTACACTTCTGGTTAGGCTGAGGGTGGTTATCTACAGCTTCACGGTCTTCCACGTCCTATCCAGGCTGTGGGTGGTCCTACAGGCTTTCGGCTCCACTTCTATCCAGGCCGAGCACTGTGGGTGGTGCTATCAGGCGTCAGGCTCAAACTTCATGTCAGGCTGTGGGTGGTCCTACAGCTTCAGGCTCCCACTTCCTGTTGAGGTTGTGGGCGGTTCTACAGCAGTGACTGACATTTCGGCTCTGCCATTCCTAGCTTAGCCTATTATAAGGACAATGGCAATGGAGGGGTTTTAACAGCAGGGCAGAAAGCTGCAGAGCTATAATGAGTTAAAGTTTGTCAGTAAGAAAGACAAACTTCCTGCGCTGCTGATAAGACACAGCTGGGAGAGACATCACCGCTGCTTTATGCAAGAAAGAGGTGGTGGTAAACTAGGGAAGGTTGTGTACTATCAAAAAGATGACTAAACTGTCTAGCTCTGAAAAGAGGAAGTTAAATCAGAAACTAGCATTGTATGTGGTTAATTAGTTTTGATTTACCGCTTTTTCCCTACTTGTGTAAGCCATTCATGTGTTGAGAAAAACATGCGGTAGGTGAGTGTATATGTGTGAAATCTTGCTTTTGTAAAAATTTGACAACGCCCTCTAAGAGCGGCGCGACCTTTCGTAACCGCTAGTTTTATATGGTTTCTCTGTTACTCTGTAATAAAGAGATATTAAAAATATCTCTTTTGTTCTTGTATATGAAGCTTACGCTCCGTTGAGTCACTGAACTTTCTATAAATCGATGCCTTTATCTTTCCACGTTGAAACTCATTAAAAGAAAATGAGTGGACCACTGGTCCTAGTGGAGGTTAAGTGGGAGCGACTCTCGTTTACCTCTCCGACCAATTTTTTAAAGTCTCAAAAAGTTGCGCAGTTGCGGCGTTAATACGCGTTTCGCAGCGTACATTGTCTTTACGTAATAAAATTGATTGATTTTCCTTTTTAGGTTTTGCTTCGACTAAGGGTATGTTCACACGGCGTAAATTGCGATGCGTGTACTTCTGAAACACCCGGCATATTGTGGCACGTACAGTACACGTCGCAATACGCTGAAGAAGCCTTTGTTATCAACTTTGTATCGGTTTCCACACTGATGATGAAGGTTGTTTAGGTTGAGAGTCGCCTTCCCGATATAACTTATTTAACCTCTTTAAGGGGTTGTCTCACTACAAAGATTAGCTGTCAACATGTAGGGAACAGTAAAGTAAGACTTTTTTCTAAAGACATTGCTTTGTTTATTTTGCTTTGTTGAGGAGAATAGAGATTTTATCTGCTCTGGTTACCATCCTGCTCTCACATTCTCTGCTCTTTGTCTTAGGCTACTCACAAAAAGTTGGGGATATTTGGGTTTTGGTTGAAATTTGAGGATGAACTCAAAATTTGACCGGTACCTGACCGGGCTGTTGCACAGCGCTCTCCCTGATTGGTAACTGACCCGGCTGCCATGCACAGCGCTCTCCCTGTCCGGTTACCCTTGACCCGGCTGTGTATACACCAGCGCTCTCCCTGTCCGGTACTGACCCCGGATGATGCACAGCGCTCTCCCTGTCCGGTACCTACCCGTGTCTATGCACAGCGCTCTCCCCTGTCGGTACTGACCGGCTGTGCACAGCGCTCTCCCTGTCCGGTGCCATGACACCGCTGAGTGCACAGCTCGGCTCTCCCTGTCCGGTACCTGACCCGGCTGATGCCACAGCGCTCTCCCTGTCCCGGTAAACCTGACCCGGCTGAGGCACAGCTAGCTCTCCATGTCCGGTTACCTGACCCGGCTGATGCATCAGCGCTCTCCCTGATTGGTACCTGACCGGCTTGATGCACAGCGCTCTCCCTGACCGGTCACCTGACCGGGCTGAGGCACTTGGCTCTCCCTGCGGTACCTGACGCACAGCGCTTCCGGACCGGTACCTCGACGGAGGATGCACAGCGTCTCTCCCCTGACTCGGTACCTGACGGCTGATGCACAGCGCTCTCCCTGGACCGGTACCTGACCGCTGGGCTGATGCACAGCGCTTTGTCTGCCCTGACCGGTACCTGTCCGGGCTGATGCACAGCCGCTTCCCTGACGCGTACCTGTACCGGGCTGATGCAGAAGCGCTCTCTCCCTGACCGGTACCTGACCGGGTCGGTTGCACAGCGCTCTCCACTGACGGTACCTGACCGGTGCTGATGCAACAGCGCTCTCCTGACCGGTACCGGAACGGGCTTGATGCACAGCGCTCTCCCTGAGACCGGTATCATGGAACAGGGCTGATAGCACAGCGCTCTCCTGACGGCGTTCGGTACCTGACCGGGGCTGATGACACAGCGCTTCCTCCTGACGGTACCTGACCGGGCTGACTGCCTACAGCGCGTCTCCTGACGGTACCGTTGACCCGCTTGATGCATAGCGATATCCTTGACGAGTCACATGCCCGGGTGCTGTTTAGTAGCAATCTCCTTGACGTTTTCAAGCGTCGTTGGCAACCGCTCATTTCTGCTAGAGGGAACCCAACCAAACGCATTCCATCTCTGAACAACGCTGAGGAGCACTGGTCCCTTGTCCGGCGTAGACGCTCCCTGGCCCAAACAATGATGCTTGTGCCTGGTGGTGTTGTCAGGTACCCTTGCCGGTCGTCTAGTCTGCAGACCACGCTGATGGTGACGAATGGTCTGACGTGACACTTGGGATGCCTCTCACTCTTTCTGAGCCCTGGTACATTGCTTTGTTCCCAGGGCCCATAATTATGTTAAGGGTTCCTGTGGAAGGTTAACGTTCTTGGCGATGCCTCGTACTAGCGCTCACTATTCTCCACCCACACCCCCCCCCCTCCCCCCCCCCCCCCCCACAGATATAACGAGAACCCCCCCCCAAACACACAAACCCAACACATGACACACTAACACACCCCCCCCCCCCCCACTCCTACTCCCTAGAGAAGAGAATTAGAGTAAAAAAAAAGAATTTTTACTGGGACCTTACCTGGTATATTCCAGCCATAAAGTCAGGCGCCGCGCTATTTCTGATCGCGTAGCATTCCTTTCCACATTCAACGCTAACGGGCCAAGGTTGTGTTGACCGTAGGACGTTCATGTGATATCGGTGCATTCCCGTTTTTATAGTCTGTAGAAAATCTTCATTCAGGTAAAATACCCGCACACTGCACCTCCGAACGACCACGCCTGACCGACCTATCAGGGCTCGCGAAGCTGAAATTCCCCACCGACACGTTGTCGGATGAGTCCCCATGATGAAAATAGATAAGGTTGGCAAAGAAGGACGGTACAAGCTGTAGATGGGCTTCGAGACCGGCCAAGGAGGGCAGTAGGTAGGAGATGGCCTGAGGCACCAGGTGATTGCCTATGATTAGGCCGGACATGATGTCACCCCATGTGTTCCTCCTTGAAGTTGTATTTTGGAAGCCAGCGGATGACGGAAGAAACACCGTCACGGTCTTCTTGGCCTTTCTTTGGTCCGTACAAGTACATGGTTCATAAGTTGGTCTTCAGAGGTGACTTGGAGAGATCTTCACACGGTGGTTGGCTCTTCTTTCCAGGTGTGCGTTGGTTGGGCTTCTAGCTGGCTTAGTCAGTCTCTTCTTTAATTTTTGTTACTTTTGTATCATTCAGCACTAAAAACCAAAAACGCAACACAAATGTCAAATCACAATATAAAAAAAATTTTGATTTTTTTTTTGATGGACCTGGTTTCTAGTTTGTTTAAATTCCGGTCTAAAACTATCCAAAAAAACCCACAAGTGGGCTGGCTTAATGGGGTTGTCCATTTGTAGTAGTATGTTATGTGAACCCTGCTTAAGTGGCCATTTTTTACATTAGTGTTGGGCTTAAAGGGGTTGTCCATTAGTAGCATTATGGTGGGCTTAAAGGGGTTGTGCATTAGTAGTATTATATTATATGAACCCTGCTTATAAGTGGCCATTTTTCACATTGGTGTTGGTAGTTGGGCTTAAAGGGGTTGTCAATAAGTAGTATTATGTTGGGCTTAAAGGGGTTGTCAATTAGTAGCATTATGTTGGGCCTAAAGGGGTTGTCCTTTAGTAGCATTATGGTTGGCTTAAAGGGATTGTCCATTAGTAGTATTATGTTGGGCTTAAAGGGGTTGTCCATTAGTAGTATTATATAATGTGAACCCTGCTTAAAAGTGGCCATTTTTTTAAATTGGTGTTAGGGGCTGGGCCTAAAATGGTGGTCCATTAGTATTATTATAATATGTGAACCCTGCTTTTAAGTGTCCATTTTTTTCATTGGTATTGGGTGCTGGGCTGAAAGGGGTTGTCCATTAGTATCATTATATAATGTGAACCCTGCTTAAAGGTGTCCATTTTTCACATTAGTTTTGAGGGCTGGGCTTAAAGGAGTTGTCCATTAGTATTATATGTGAACCCTTCTTAAAAGTGGCCATTTTTTTTACATTGGTGTTGGGGGCTGGTGTTAAATGGGTTGTCCATTAGTAGTATTATGTTGGGCTTAGAGGGGTTGTCCATTAGTATCATTAAATAATGTGAACCCTGCCTAAAAGTGGTCATTTTTTACATTGGTGTTGGGGGCTGGACTTAAAGGGGTTGTCCATTTAGTAGTATTATATTATGTGAACCCTGCTTAAAAAGGAGCCATTTTTCACATAGGTGTTGGGGGCTGGGGGTCAAGGGGTTGTCCATTAGTAGTATTATGTTGGTCTTAAAGGGGTTGTCCACTAGTAGTAGTATGCTGGGTTTAAAGGGGTTGTCCACTAGTAGTAGTATGTTGGGCTCAAAGGGGTGGTCCATTAGTAGTATTATATTTGTGAACCCTGCTTAAAAGTGGTAATTTTTCACATTGATGTTGGGGGGTTGTATTTAAAGGGGGTCATCCACTAATTTTACAAAGATGATCTGCTGGTCAAGGGGAACTGTAAAAATAGAACCAAGTGATCCCACCTGGGCTTAAAATGATTGTCCATTAGTAGTATTATATTATGTGAACCCTGCTTAAAAAGGAGCCATTTTTCACATTGGTGTTGGGGGCTTGGGTTCAAGGGGTTGTCCATTAGTAGTATTATGTTGGGCCTAAAGGGGTTGTCCACTAGTAGTAGTATGCTGGGTTTAAAGGGGTTGTCAGTAGTCAGTAGTTATGTTTGGGGTTATTAGGGTGTTGTCCATTAGTTGCATTTATATTATGTGAACCCTGCTTAAAAGTTGCCATTTTTAACATTGGACTTGAGAGCTTGCTGTTAAAGGAGGGTTGTCAAATTTATCAAAGAGGATATGCTGTGTCAAGGGAGAACTCATTAAAAATAGAAACTACGTTATTCTCCACCTTGGTAGTAAAGGGAGTTGTCCATTAGTAGTATTATGTTGGTCTTAAAGGGGATGTCAATTATGTAGTTTATGTTAGGTTTAAAGGGAGTTGTCCATTAGTAGTTATGTGTTATGTTGGTTCTTAATGGGGTGTTGTCCAATTTGTAGTATTATGTTGGTCTTAAAGGGATTGTCCGATTAGTAGTTATTATGTTCGGTATTAATAGGGCGGTTATACCATTTAGTCAGCATTATGTTGGTCTTAAAGGGGTTGTCCCATTTGTAGTTGTAATGTAAGTAGTCAGCTAGTAGTTATTATGTTTGAGGCTTAAGGGGTGTTATCCATTTTAGTTGCAGTTTATATTCTGTGTAACTGCCCTTAGGCCAGGGGCGAACTACGGGAGTAGCAGTTGTTCTTCGGGGCCAGCTGCGGGTTAGGGGGCCCGTGCCCTGGGGCAGTCTGCTACCGAGTATTGCTACCCATGTAATGCCGCTCCTGGGGTCTGGCCAGCAGTGAAATAAATCTGTTTCATCTGCGGCGGAGTGGGGAGCTGAGGGGCCCATGCAGCATGCTGCCTTCCGATCCGCTCCGGCCTCCGGCCCGGAGCGTTCAGAGGCAGTGCTTCCATGGAGATAGCATCGCTCCGCTACTTCCCCTGCCGGCTTTCTGTGATCACGTGGGCGCGCGCGCGGTGACGTCACATCACCGCGCCGCCCTGAGCACAGAGGCTGCAGCGCGGCGCATCGGGGGTAGCGTGGATCCGAGGATAAGCAAGGGGATTTCTTATTTTAAACCTGCCCCTAAGCCTGCTGCAAAGCCCCTAAAGCCTGCCTGCATAGCACCTCCTAAAGCCTGCCTTGCAATAGCCCCTAAAGCAGTCTATATAGTCAAAGTCTGCCCTGCCTGAATATCCCTATAGCTTCATGAAGCCTCGTCTGCTATATAGCCCTCCTTAAAGCTTGCCACCAAATGGCCCTTATAACCTTACCTATCCAATGTCTACCTGTATGGCTACCTATAGCTACCTAAACACTCTGCCTGCCTAAATGGACCCCATATTGCCAGGGGGGCAGGTGCTGGAAAAAGTCAGGATTCTAAGATTTTGTGTCTAAATCTGTCAGGGATCATGTGGTGGGAGATCGTCCTTCATGATGGCGACATGGAACGGAATGCAGGAACAAAAGAGAAGTCCATCCGACTGGTCAGAGAAACGTCCCTGTGTATGTCACAAGATGGTTAATCACTGTAATCACTTATTTGTCTGCACAGGCTGTGTACACCTGGTGCTCTCTACCAATATGATGGTCACTCTGTTGGTAGGTTTATATACAGTCTGCAGAGCTGGGTATCACTAGTATATACAACCTATTTGGCCTTGGTTACTATTGGTCTGCTGTACCGATTCAGCAATAGTTTAGGGGTATTAGTCAAGGTCACTTTGTGGTGGTAATTTTTTGGTCATGTGCTGGCGGTATAATCCGGTCCTTATTGTAGTAGTGTTTTTGGATAATATTTGTTGTGGGTATAGTAGATTTGATTGGTTGCTCAAGAATAATTGTGAGATGTAGGGTGAGGTATTTACCCCTTGTATTATCTATATTATCTAACAGCATGTCCTGGTACATGGTCGTAGTCAGGGAGGTGGAGTAGGGGGCCCCATCCAAAAGTTTGCTTTGGGGCCCTGGATTCTCTAGTTACGCCCCTGCTGCTTAGAAATGGCCATTTTTACATTGGTGTTGGGGGTATGTGGCTTTTAAAAGGGGTTGTTCATTAGTAGTTAGGTATGTTGGCTTAAAGGGTTTAGGTCATTAGTAGCATGTATTATATCATGTGAACCCTGCTTAGATATGGCCATTTTTTCACTAGAGTAGCCCCAGAGCTGTCTATGTATGAAGCCAGTGATCAGGACACACTGTGTGCTGTCCTGATCACTGCCTGTGTCAAAGTGACACAGATTATAATGTATTAGCATAAATGGAAATCAGCCAAACATTACTAAGTGTTAAAAAAAAATAATAAATGTAAAACCGTTCTCCTTCGGGGATTTTAAATAATAAAAAATAAATATAAAAATAAAAAAAAAAAAGTAAAAATACCAGGAAAAAGTATAAAACGAATAAAAAAAATATTTAATATAAAATAATTGTGATAATTGCTGCTTATAACACCACAAAAAACACCTACTACAGATTAGGTATCCCACCGACCCGTAATAAACCTGTTAGAATTAATTGAAGCTGTGAAATTTGTGAATGGTGGTAAAAAAAAAAAAAAAATTTCTGCAATTATTTATAAGCGAATTTAAACTATTCCTCCATAAAGTATGACTTGTCTCGAATAAAACGAGGACTCATCCGACTGCGTCATGAAAAATTTAAAAAGTTACAACTGTTGAAACGCAAGGAGGCAAAAAAAAAAAAAAAAAAAAAAGGTTCTGGTCATTAACTACTTTTCAGGCGTTCGGCTTAAGGGGTTAAATCAACGGCCACCTCAAAGCGGAGGTCTCGGGGCTCGTCCTAAAGAGAAGTGCAAGTCCCAGAGCTAGAACCCGCTTATGAACCTGCTGCACTTACCTTACTATTCTTGCTGCTCAGAGTAACCTGTGAGAAAGGCGCCGGCCTCTTGATTGGCGGTTGTAAACGCATGTCTTCTTTCTTTTGCGTCTGTGGGAAACATGTAATTCGTGATTAAAAACTCCGGTTGAGACGAACAACTACCCTGCTTCCCCGAAAATAAGACATCCCCCCTCAAAGTAAGACCTAGTACATTTTTTGTTCCAAGCTTAGAAATATAAGGCCTCCCCTGAAAATAAGACCTAGCTCGTCTTTAGGAGCAAGAAATTAATAAGACACTGTCTTATTTTTGGGGAAACAGGGTATCTGCTATGAATGCAAGAGCAGAATTCTAGAAAATCATAACATTTTTATATATTTAACAAAATTATATACAGAAGTTTACTAAATATATAATTTATTTTGCGGTTTTATTACATGTTGAATATAAAAGTTCTATTTAAGAAAAAGGTGCATTTTATTCTGTATAAACCTAAATTAAATTTACACACGTGTGTAAATTTTAAGATCTAAAATGTTTTACTTTGTATATTTAATAACACAAAATGATACATATACTTTTATATATACTCTATTCATTACAGTATTTAATAAAAGCAAAAAGAAAATTTAATACAAAATATACGTATATATTTAGTTAAATTTTCTTGCTTTTTATTATATATTGAAGCCAAAAAAATGTAATACAAAAATAAATATATATATACTCACACATACATACACAACACTACATACTTATATATTCGTATTTTATTAAACTCTTTTGCTTTTATTAAATTTTCTATTGCATTTTTGCTTCAATATATAAAAAATATAAAATTTGTTTATTACATTTTCTTTTGCTTTTTATTATATATTGAATAGAGTAGTGATGTATATGTATCATTTTGTGTTACATATGCATCATTTTATATTACTCTATTCAATATATAATAAAAAGCAAAAGAAAATATAATTAAAATATATATTTTTATTATAATTGAAGCAAAAATGCAAAAGATCTAATAAAAGCAAAATTTACTACGAAATATATTTTGTATTACCTTTTCTTTTGCTTCAAAATATAATACAAAATATATTTTGTAGTAAATTTTGCTTTTATTTGGATCGTTGTGCATTTTTGCCTTCTAATATTATATAATACTTGTGTGTATTACATTTTCTTTTGCTTTTTATTATATATTGAATAGAGTAATATAAAATGCATATGTAACAAAATTATACATATACATCACTACTCTATTCATTATAAAACAAAAAGCAAAAAGTGTAATAACAAAATATATATTATATATTGAAGCAAAAATGCAAAAAAAATATACAAAAATTTAAAAACAAATTACGAAATATATATTTTGTATTAAATTTTCTTTTGCTGCAATATATAAAATATATATTATATACTGAAGCAAAAATGCTAAATAAAATTTAATAAAAACAAAATTTAATACGTAAACACGAAATATGTATATTTTGTATTAAATGCTCTTGCTTTTTTGCTTCAATATATAATAAAAAGCAAAAAAATTTAATAAAATACGAAATATATGTTTATTTTGTATTTTATTACATTTTCTTTTGCTTTTTATTATATATTGAATAGAGTAATATCAAATGATGTATATGTATCATGTGTTATTAAATATACAAATGAAATACCAAGTAAAACATTGTATATATTAAAATTTAATTTACACGTGTGCAAATTTAATTTAGGTTTATACAGAATATATATATATATTATATATATATTTATATATATATATAAAACTGTTATTTTCTCAAATTGAAAAATAATGATATAAAATTTATACTAAAATAAAAATTTTAATTAGATCTATAGAAAAAGCCTGGACACAAGCGGACACTGCTGAGGACTCACCCGGTTTGGTTTCTCCCGTTCCTTCTGCTGCTCAGCGTCTCCCATGATTGGCACGTAATCCATAAATTTTCGTCTGCTTGAATTAAAAATCGGGCTCCTCCTGCTCTGCCTCCCCACTGGTCTATCGGGAATTCAGCTCTTCCTCCAGTGGCGGTACAAACAGAAGGGACTTGATATCTTAGGCAATGTTCACACGGCCTTATGTTTGGAGGCAATTTCGCGGCGTACTGTGCTTAATAGCACAAGGAAATGTGCCCATAATTACGGCAAGGTGCGCCACAATTCTCATGTGTAAACATGACCTATACCCTTTCAAGTTGTAATAAAAGCCGCGCCACAGCCTGGGAGGGCAACCAGGCATGTCGAGTGGGTGGCTATGGGCACACAGGACGACAGTCCTTTAACTGCCCGGACAGTTTCTTATACATCGGGGTCCCAGCGTGTCTGGGCGTGCGGGGCTACTCACCTTAGATAACTAGCTTCTGGAGTTTTGCTCGCTTCTTTCTCCTCCTTAAGCAGCGTCCCTCCGCGTTTCGAGTAACCTGTTGGGTGTCGGAGGCCCTTTTTTAAATATGGGGAAGGAAAAGAAAAATAAAGGCATCAAAAATTCAGACCTGCGCTGCCCCACTCGCAAATTACAATATGAATGGGCGCCGGGACGCCCATTGCACAACCAGACCATAGCTTAAGGGAAAATGAAGCAGATAAAGCTAAATTTATCCGAAACAATATGGAAAAAAAACCAAAAACCTGACTGTAGAGAATATCCGTTACCTCTAATATCACAAACTGGGTCCAGCTGCTCTCCCACTTGGCCACCGCTTCCAGCATCCCCTGCAATTTTCATAGGTCGCCTTCATTTTCTCACCTCCTCGTTGTTTCGGCTCAAGGAGATCCTCTGTTAAGTCGTTCTGTAAGACAAGAGATCGGTTATTCACCCCATGTTATTAGCACAGGAGGAGCTCGAGGCATGCATATCGGATCTGTGGGCCCATTTTAAAAGAGCAGGAGGAGCTGGAGTACATGCTATCTCATCTGTGGCCCCATGTTATAGAGCAGGATGAGCTGAGGACATGCTATCTGATCTGTGCCCCATATTAAATAGCAGGAGGAGCTGAGGACATGCTATCTGATCTGTGGCCCCATGTTATAGAGCAGGAAGGTGCTGTATGTGTCATTGCTATCTGATCTGTGGCCCCAATATTATAGAGCAGGAGGAGCTGAGGACATGCTATGTGATCTGTGGCCCCATGTTCTAGAGCAGGAGGAGCTGAGGACATGCTATCTGATCTGCCCCATGTTATAGAGCTGTAAGATGCAGCAGTTTCATAAATCAAATTTTGCAGTTTGCAGCCTGTTCTGCCATAGAGAAGTCAAGCTTATTCATGAGCAAGTGTTAGCCCCGCCCACCTAGTGATCATTCATTAGTTTTTACCTACTCACAGTAATAGATTGAATCAGATAGGGATCTCAGATGAGGAGCCTCCTGTTCCATATGTGAGGGTAGGTTTATGTGGCTGATGATCAAAGCTGACTTTGTAGGATCCAAGCCTAAAACCTGCACTGTTGCAGATTGTGGACGTGGATTTTATGCCGATTACAGAGTCAGACCTTCAGTCTCCATCTACTACAGGAGTATTCAGCGAAAATCAGCAGTAGCAGTGTGTGCACGGTGTGGCGGATTTTCTCAACGTGAGGCGTTACATGGATTTAGCTCTGAAGCTGCGTCCAATCTGTGTGCACACCCCCTTACACTTACCGCAATAGTAGGGGGCAAATTCTTTCCGTTGCTCCGGGGTATAGAAACCATGTTGGTATCCCTGTAGGACTTTCAGCTCTTCTCTTATGTTATGGATCACCTGCTTCAGATTCCGCCACCCTCAGCTCCTCCAGCGGGCCAGAACGATATACCCACTACAATCAGAGAAAATTGTTATACACTACTTTCATGAAGCTGTTTCCCCTGTACATGGGAACTCCTTGATAGAGAAGATTGGAGAGAACACAGCGCTTCTTGTACTGGGAACTCCATAGAGGAGAATGGAGAGAACACAGCTGCTCCCCTGTACTGTATTGGATTTTTTGTTTGTCCCATAGTGAGAGCACGGAGAACACAGCGCTCCCCTGTACTGTATTGGGAATTCCCATAGTTGAGAACGGAGAACACAGCGCTCCCCTGTACTGTATTGGGAATTCCCATAGTTGAGAATGGAGAACACAGCGCTCCCCTGTATGGGAATTACCATAGAACAGGAATGGAGAACACTGCGCTCCCCTTTACTGGGAACTCCCAGTAGTTGAGAATGCGAACACAGCGCTCAACCTGTACTGGAACTCCCATAGAACAGAATGGAGAACCACAGCGTCCCTGTACTGGGAACTCCCATTAGAACACAATGGAGAACTCAGCGCTCCTCCTGTACTGGGAACTCCCATAGAACAGAATGGAGCCTCGAGCACATGAACGACCAGTTCTCCATTCTGAGCTGATACTACCTGTTTCCAGAGAAAGGTGGGAATTCCACATCTGAGCCCCGAATCTATCAGGCTTTTATAGGCCCTGTTCACACGACGGATTTGGGCGCGGGATCGGCCGCGGCGTTCGCAGCGTGTTCGCCAGGCCCAGACCTCCGTCCTGCCCTTGCCGAAACTGCGTCTCCCGGAGCCCGAGCGCTTTATTTGCGGCGCAACGTTGGGCCGTGGTTTGGGCACGGCTTGCCCACCATGCAAATTAGTAGGGCTGGGGGGCAAACCGTTGCGCCAGCCGAGGCAACACCACACGGGGGGGGGGGGGGGGGGGGGGCCGCCGTGCTGAGTACGCCCTGTCAGGAATTGACAGGAGAGTTCTCAAACACATGTGGCGTGTAAATATTAACGCAGTTTCCAATAGGAAACCATGTTAATAAACTAGGCGCGATTTGGCGCGAAACAGCACGTCGGAACCCGCTGGCCGCAAATCGTTTCGTGTGAACAGATCCATAGACTTTGTTGGTATCAATAAGACAATTCGTTACTATAGTATCAAGAACAACAAAAAAAATATATATACGACTACGGCTATACTCTCTTTTGTATGTACTATACTTTTTAATGGAATCTAAAATATTCGCTTCATACCTCTCTTTTGCTTTTGGTCTTTTTAGGAATTTGAACATAAGTCTAATGGAAGGGCAGGGGAAGGCAAGAGCCGCACTCTAATGGGTGTTCCATCCTCTTAAAGAGGGTCGTCTCACTACAGGGATCTCGACGTGCTGTTTTTTATGTTATGATCTTGTAAAAACACGTCACTTTACAATATGTGTCCATTAACAGTGTCCTACCTATTCCTAGATATCCCCTCTTGTATGGGCTGCATCAGCTTCTCAGGTCACTATAGCCACAGACCCGTCCCCTCTCTTCCGATAGGCTGCCAGGCTGGTAATTTAGCACAGACACCCGCCCCCTCTCTCCCGATAGGTGCCCAAGAGGTTTGGTCGCTATTAGCCATAGACCCGTCCCCTCTCTCCCGGATAGGGCTGGCAGCGCTGGTCGTCTGATAGCCACAGACCTCCGCACCCTCTCTCACCGATAGGCTTGGCAGCGATGGTTCCGCTATTATGCCATAGACCCGCCCCCTCTCTCCCGATAGGCTGGCAGCGCTGGTCGCTATAGCCACAGACCCGCCCCCTCTCTCCCGATAGGCTGGCAGCGCTGGTCGCTATAGCCACAGACCCGCCCCCTCTCTCCCGATAGGTAAGGCTGGTCGCTATAGCCACAGACCCGCCCCCTCTCTCCCGATAGGCTGGCAGCGCTGGTCACTATAGCCACAGACCCGCCCCCTCTCTCCCGATAGGCTGCCAGCGCTGGTCGCTATAGCCACAGACCCGCCCCCTCTCTCCCGATAGGTTGGCAGCGCTGGTCGCTATAGCTACAGACCTGGCTTCTACTATAGCCTAGTAGAAGCCAGTAAACACACCCATGCAAATAAATGTGTAGAAAACAAGAAAGTCAGGACTGAGGTGAGCATGAATTCAGTTTGTAGTGAGACAAACCCTTTAAATATATGGCAAAAAAGGGATACATTGTGCCCAATACATTTTTTCCGCTGACGATATTGATTTCATTCTAAAGATCCAGGCAGGTTATCTAATCCTCCTTTGTTTGAGATATGGTTTCCTGAGGGACAGACCACCATGGAAGGTGCAGATTTTAGACACCGATTCGGTGTCGATTTCTCCGATTCGTCATGTCCTCTCGCCCTAACAAGTCACCTGGTAAACAGATCTACAAAAGGCGACCTCTCCCCTGCTGGTGCTGAGCTCAGATCTCCAGGGCATCTGACCGCAGACCCAGGTAAATGAACCCACCGGACCCCCTTGTATTCCAGCGACATTTCCTGACACGTGTTAGTAAATCCTTGTGCTCTCTGTGAAAATATAATCCTGTAGCGTCTTCTCTTCTAACTCTGGGTTGTGATGTTCCTTGGTTACTCGTCAGGGAAACATATTACTGAATCAGTCACCTGGGTGTTACCCATGGGGGCGGGGCATCACTGCACAGTCTGACATCGCCCAATCAGTGCTGACCATCAGTGAATGCAGGGGCACGCGTCACCCCTAATATGGCTTGACTAGGTCCGGGAAAGAAAAATACTTAGTTTACTGGGACAAGTCTACTCTATTTGATAATTATAAGCTATTATTCTCTGTGTCTACACCACAGTATAGGAGAGCAGCATTGTCCATGGCGTCAAAACCCAGAAGACCTCTCCATGGAAGCAGCTAACACCAAAAGACTGACCGCCACTAAAGAGATCGTCCCAACACAAAACTTTGGTAAGCGCAGGTTATACCTCTGCGCCCCTGGAAGTGCTGGTTACCGACAAGCAGGATCCCCCATTCTGTTCTATGGGAGTACCCAGTACATAGGAGCGCTGTGTTCTCTCCATTCTGTTCTATGGGAGTTCCCAATACAGGGAGCGCTGTGTTCTCCTCCAATTCTGGTCTATGGAGGTTGCCGTACAGGGGAGCGCAGTTGTGTTCTCTCCATTCTGGTCTATTGGGAGTTCCCTGTACTGGGGAGCGCATGTGTTCTCTCCATTCTGGTCTATGGATTTAAGTTCCCAGTTACAGCGGGAGCCTTGTTATGTGTTCTCTCCATTCTGTTCTATTGGGAGTTTTCCAGTACGGGGCAGCCGCTGTGTTTCTCTCCATTCTGGTCTATGTGTGTTCCAGTACAGGGGCGGCGCTGTGTTCTCTCATTCTGGTCTATGGGAGTTCCTCCAGATAAGGGGAGCACTGTGTTCTCCATTCTGTTCTATGGGAACCAGTTCCCAGTACAGCGGGAGCGATTGAGTTCTCCAGTTCTGTTGCTATGGATTTGGTCCCAGTACAGGGGAAGCTCTCGTATGTCTAGTTTCCACTTCTGTTCTATGGGAGGTCCCAGTACAGGGGAGCGCTGAGTTCTCCATTCTGTTCTATAGCATACAGAAGTGGTGGAGTGGTATCGGGGAGCTCCCCTTTAACATACAAGTAACCCACCTGATCTTTCAGGACTGTGAGCGCTTTGATATTTTCGGTGTCAGGGATGAACGCCTCCTCGTCCTCGGCAGATGGCCTCCTGTCTAGGAGTCCAGTCGGACGTCCCATCTCGTCCAAGCACACTGGCGGGATTCAAGCTCTCAGCGCGGAAAAGACTGGAGGCGACTTTTCTCTGTGAAACCAAAAAGGGGGATCGATTAATGAGTTATCCCTAAAAGGGTTTGGGAAAAAAAAAATAAATTGTCTCTAAACTACACAAGATGAATAACAACCCTCCAAGTGTAGTAAACTAAACAGGTTAGTAGTGTGAAATGAGAATGTACAACTGCGTCACTGAAATAAAAAAAAAAGTTTACAATCCAAAGGATTTGTTTGGTCCAGTATCCAAAAAAAAGTGCATTAAAATTCACTTTGTAATTACAGTGCTTTAAATAAATGCAGTGCGAGTCCAGTCTCACTCCTTCCGACGCATTTCAAGTGGCATGGGCTCTCTGAAACATCTGAAACGCTAAAAATTTATAGTTCTGCATTATTAAGGCCTTTTCAAGGCGCTTAAAGGGGTCGTCTTATACATTGATTCTCTCGCTCAGTCCTGTTTTTCTTGGTTTCATTTTTGAATTATTGAGGGGGTGTGTTTACTGGCTTTCTACTGGGCTGCGAATGAGAAGCCAGGTGTCTGTAATGCTATAGCAACAGTGCTGGCATGCCTGTAAGGAGAGATGGAAAAACAGGTCTGTGCTATAGCAACCAGCTAGCTTGGCAACCTATCGGGAGAGATTGAAGAGGTCTGTAGCTATAATGACCTGTGCTGGAAGCCTAGATCAGGAGAGACAAATAAGTCTGTAGCTATAGTGACCAGTGTGGCAGCTAATCAGGAAGTTAGAACAGGTTGTAGCTTTAGTGCCCAGTGCGTGGCAGCCGATCAGGAGAGATCCAATTAGTCTGTTGCTATGTTGACCAGTGCTGGCCAGCATGATCAGGACGAGATCTGAAATGCGAGGGTCTGTAGCTATAGCGACAGTGACTGGCCAGGCCTATCAGGAGAGATAGAACAGGTCTGTAGCTCTAGTGTACAGTGCTGGCAGCCTATCAGGAGAGAGCAAACAGGTCTGTAGCTATAGCGACTGAGGCGCTGATGCAGCCCATACAAGAGGGGATATTCTAGGAATAGGTAGGACACTGTTAATGGACTTCATATTGCCAAAGGGACTTGTTTCTGCTAGATGTTTTACTTAAGAAGCAACGTTCCTGTAGTGAGACGACCCCTTTATAAGGAGTTCAATACAAACTAAGATCTGCTCACCTTTTTCCTCAGCCTGGACCTTGATGTTGCTCCTGAGCTCTCCTATTCTGGGGTCAGGCTGGGGGGGGGGATGGTTCCGGAAGGAATGTAATAGGGGGTGACGCAAGGTCCGAGCAGCAGTGTCCTGGTCCTTTGCTTGCAGCGCCCTAAGCTCTTCCGCCGCTCGTTTCTTCTGTTTAGGTGAGTAGTCAGCCGCACCCTCAGGTCGCGCTCTGATCTGGAGGATGGTCATGCCGTCATCTACCTGCAAGAGGGTCACGGTTAGACGGAAGCATTTCCGAGTGCACCTTAACCTGCATGCAAACGTCATCTCTATAGGGGGAATGGATTTCTGCTCCTCCATGGCTGCATCCCGGGTGGCAGAACACACAAAGCCTCGATCAGCATATGGAGAAATGTGAAGTGGGCTCCCTGCACCAGGTCTCATATAGTGGCCCAGCAGCCTCTGTACATAGCAGGTATATAGGGGAAGGTACAGGCAGAAAAATTCGGGATGTTTGGTTTTTGGTTGATTTTTCAGCATGAACCTGAAAAGGTTTTAAAATGCACTAAGTGATGCCGCCCATTTCACCCAATACATTGTAGGTGGTACAATCGTGAATTGGGATTTACGTTCTCCTCATCCATGTGTTCACATTGTGACACATGAGACCCAGAGCAACACCTTACAACGGATTAAGAGGGACCTCGCCATTGTCTAGGCTTCAAGACAGGAGGCTCTGTCAGACGGAAGTGGCACTGAGTTAGGGTGTCTACAGAGTGTGATCAGCAGGTTTGTATCAGAAACATAGAGACTGGAAAGGTCGCAGAAAGGCTAAAGAGGTGACGTCTTTTGTCTCCAATCAGGACTTGTTGTGAGCTTCATTGTAACGATGCTCTGCGGTGCCGGAGGATGAATGTGCACAACTACAGGCTCAGGGTTTTAGGGAGGCGAGGAGGCCCCATGTGTCAGGTCAGACCATTCGACTAAACAGGTTACACCAGCGCGCTGACTGGTCTACTGGACGAACATGACAGCTCCGCTTATCATCTTAGTCTGGGCCAGGGAGCATCTACACTGGACGAGGGGGTCCAGTGCTCCTCAGCGCTTGTTCAGTGATGAAACGTCGATTCAGTCTGAGACCAGAAATAGAAATGTAGGAGCCAGACGGTTGCTGCTGGACGTCAGGAGAGCTTGCGCGAGTGGCATCAGCCTGGTCAGGCACGGTCAGGGAGAGCGGCTGTGCATCAGCCCCCGGTCAGAGGCACCCGGTCAGGGGAGAGACGCGCTCTGTGCACTCTGCCCGGTCAGGCGCGAGCCGGTCGTTGGAGAGCGCTGCTGCATCAGCCCGGTTCAAGGCACCGGGTTCAGGGATGAGAGAGCGCTGTGCATCAGTTGCTCCGTCAGGCCACCGGGTCGGGTAGCGCTGTGCATCAGCCCGTGTCAGGCGCACCGGTCAGGGAGAGCGGGTGTGCATCAGCTCGGTCACGGTAACCTCATCAAGCGTTCTAGCTTGCACATCCACTGATGTATCCTGGTTCATGAATGGCTCTGGACAGGACATTGCGGGGCCCTTCACCTCCATTTAAACCCTGCCTGGAGTTGTGTGTGGATTCATAATCCGACTCCGCTCAGGACATTGCTTACAATGATGCGCTCATCAGTCTGTGATGGAGAGCTAAAGGACGTCCACTCTTTGCCTTTCTGTGGATCTTCCAGTCTCTCTTTTATGATACAACATGGCTGTATCCTCACTCTTGATAACACTAAGCTCAGTGGCCACGTCCCGTTACTGTGTGATATGGCTTGAAGCCTGGCAATGGCGAGGTCCTGCTGACCAATTGTAAGGTGTTGTCTTGATCTCATGAAGTCACAATGTGAACAGCAGGAGGAGGACGGTTTAAATCCTAGTTCCCATTGATCTAAATGTATTGGGCGATTCAGGGATCAAACACCTGTTGGGAATTTTACCATTAAGCTCCTTGTTAGAGATCAGCAAGTTGGGCAGAAAGTCCTGAGACCCTGAGCAGTTGGACCTATGCATCTCAAGGGGAGAGATAGGCTCATTTAGTACAGGGGTCTCCAGCTGTTGTAAAACTACCACTCCCATCATGCATTTATATCATCTATATCATTGGGTATGATGGGAGATGTAGTTTCCCAACAGCTGGAGAGACGACGACGCAGACCCCTGATAAGGTGCATTTAAAAAAAAAAAGTTTTAAATAATTTTATGTTCATCCTTAAATTTCAGCCAAAAGCCAAATATCCCGAATTTTTTGTGAGAAGTGTATATGTGTAGATAGAGGTGTGTGAATCCCTCTCCAGGGCTCAGGGGTGAGACCCGCACCTACCAGTCTTCGATGACCCAGCGATAGTTTATCATAGGAACTTAACCCTTTAAATTTCTTTGAACACATATTTGGAAATCAAGGAGTTCTGCTCTTGAGGTCGGAGCCGCCGCCGCCACTCACCTTATATTCCTCGATGGATAAGTCGTGGCAGAGGATTTTCAGCTCCTTTCTGCAGAAGTGGATACTTTTTTCTCTTCTGTCTTTCATTTCCCTTTCTTCATGAATCATTCGGTTAAACAATTCCTACAAAACACAAGAAACCCTGAAGATTACAGAGAGCTCCAGGAAGATCGGGGACACCAGTGTGTTATAGCAGCTTATAGGGATACCCCAGTACTACCCTCCCGACGTCCCCTCCTCAGCAGGGGGTCCGGCGTTCTGCACCCCTGGGGTCCCTTCACGACACCAGGCTCAGCTTCTTTCTATGGGTTCCTGGTGTTGCAGTTTGCATGCAGCAGGAGAGAGCTGCAGTACCCCCACCCCCCCCCCGCCCCCCCCCCCCCCCCCACCCCACCCCCCCTCACCCCCCCCCCTCCCCCCCCCCCCCCCCCAAAACACCCCCCCTCCCCCTCTCCCCCCCCTACCCCCCTCCCCCCCCCCCCCACCGCCCCCCTAGGCGCGGGCCACACTGACAGTGGCGCTGTGTCCGGTAAATAAAGGGGGGGGGGGGGGGCTTCACATGACACCATGACCTTTATTAAAGAGAAACCTATCCACATAGATGATGCCCCTGGTCTGAGGACTCGCAGACAAGCCAGTGTCTAGACAGCTGTTTACAGTGCGGTAGTTTTTGTGTATTTAATGCTCAAATCTGCAGTTTTCAGCCAAATTAGTCTACATTCAAAGAGTCCTTCTAAGATTCAGTTTTTTTCATACCCGTACAATCTGAGGCTAGGCCCGCACGCTCAACTGATATAACCTGTATTACTTTGAAATAGGTAGAAACATGTGAATCAACTTCAGTGGGCGGAGCTAGCCTATGGTGGGTGGAGCTAACACCTGCTCATGAATAAGATTTGAGGGGTAAATGCATCTTATAGAATAAGGGGCACAGTGCTGGGAACAGCAGGTCTGACACTGGCTTGTGCTGTCCTCAGCAAGGGGGGCACAACCTATGCGACAGGTTCCCTTTAAGGTGGAAGTCCATTCTATTATAGGGGAGCTCGCACCATAGACATTAATGGAATATCTTACTGATACACCTTCAAAGTCTAATAAGTGCAGGTCTCAACTCTGGGACGGGCCCCCGAAAGTGTCATCTCATAATAGAGAACCGGCCGTGCAAGCGCTTGGCAACGCTACCATTTGTTTTATGGGAAGTTCAAGTATGGACCGAACACAGCGATCCTCTGTAACTGGGAACTCCCATAGAAAACACAGAATGGAGATGGTAACAAAGCGCTCCCCTGTACTGGGACTACCATAGAACAGAATGGAGAGACACAGCGCTCCCTGTACTGGGAACTCCATTGAACAGAATGGAGGAGAACACAGCGCTCCCCTGTTCTGGAACTCCATAGAACAGAATGGAGGAAACACTAGCGTACCCTGTTCGGGAATCCCATAAAACAGAATGGAGAGAACCACAGCGCTCCCCTGTCTGGGAACTCCCTTAAAACAGAATGGAGAGTTGACACAGCGCGTGTCCTGTTTGGGAACTCCCATAATACAGGAATGGTAGTGAACACAGCGCTTACCCTGTACTGGGAACTCCAATAATAACAGACTGGAGAGAAACACAGCGGTCCCCTTTATGGTGTAACTCCATAAAACAGTATGGAGTGAACACAGCGCTCCCCTGTACTGGGAGTAGACGTGTTCTCCATAAAACAGAATGGAGAGAACTGACAGCGCTCCCCTGTACTGGTAACTCCCATAAATACAGAATGGAGAGAACACAGCGCTCCCCTGTACTGGAATCCCATAAAACAGTATGGAGAGAACACCAGCGCTCCCCTGTTACTGGGAACTCCCATAGAACAGGAATGGAGAGAACACAGCGCTCCTGTTCTGGGGAACTTCCCATAGAAGGAATGGTGAGAACACACGCTCCCTGTTCTGGGAACTCCATAGGAACAGAATGGAGATGAAACACTAGCGCGTGTCCCTGTTCTGGGAGTACACTCCCGCATAAGAAACAAGAATGGAGAGAACACAGCGCTCCCTGTTTGGGAAACTCCCATAATACAGAATGGAGAGAACACAGCGCTCCGCTCTGTTTGGGAAATCTCCCCATAAAAACAGAATGGAGAACACAGCGCTACCCTGTAATTGCGGAACACCATAAGAACAGAATGGAGAACACAGCGCTCCCCTGTACTGGGAAACCCATAGAACAGAATGGAGAGTGCATGTGCATGAACGGCTCTGCATTGCAAGCTGTAACCTTTTGGAGGTGCATCCACAACTATCAGACTTTATTAGCACACCCCATTGATATACCAAGTTTTCCATTCTATTATGGCCCGTATACACAGTTGTGCTGGTACCACCCAATTATCCTTTGTGTATGGGGGTTTCCCAACTTTCTCCTTGACAGGATGAGGTTGGGAGAATGAAGGATGGGGGATGTTGAATTTCAATGACTAAACCTTTTCGTTCCTCCTGGAGATAAGCGGCTGCCAGACACCTCCCCTCTCGTGTCAGCATGCTCAGCCGATTAAACGTGCATGTGTATGGGGTATATCAGGAGGAGCAGCAGCCGGCGAGGGATAGACTCCTTCAGAGATGCTAGATCCACAGAGAAGAGCTGAGTCAAGGGGCATCATTGCACCCAGGGCTGTGGAGTCGGAGTCGTCATAAAAGGGACCGACTCCCAAAATATATAATAAGGTGGTCCAGTGACTTCGATGCAAAGGGAGCAAGAGGAAATTGGTCCGCCAGTGGCTACTGCTTCCCCTTTCTTCAGCCTCATACCGAGGCAGTGTAAGTGATGCCTCCATGGAGCAGGCAAAGCGCTGCCCAGGGCGGAAAGATCCCGCGCTACAGGGCAAACACAGAGTTCAGCAAAATGATTTGTGAACTCTGCTTTCAAAGAAGTAGAAGAGTTAAACCATTCATCAGACCTGACTGTGGCTGTGGCAGATTCCTTTTATACCCTGACTTGTTAGAGATGTTGCCCTGTGGTACCGCTTTGCCCACTACCCAAGTTAGTGTAGAGAGGCCGTTCTCTAGGCTGGAAATAAATGAGATCAGATGTGAGGTCATGTATGCAGGATCGGATGGAGGTGATACTATTTTCAGAACCATTCAGAGACTCCACAAGAATGTTCCTGCAGTGTTTGTGAATATTTACAAATTTTTTTTGTGTCATAATCATGTTCCAATAAATATATTTTACAATGACAAAGCAAAAGGGGTAACAATGTTTTTAACTTATGGAGCCTGAAAGTCAGATCTCTCCGCACCCACTACAGCTTTGTACATGAGAGGCTACGCCTGTAATGTTATATAGTTCATCCTTACTTCTTATACATAAATGGTGACTTGTGTATTTAGCATCTGCTTAGTTTCTGCAGTATGCTTTCTGTAACTGCCATTGTTACTGTTTGGCTACTAAAGTCAATAAGTGTTAATTTTTTTTTATTTTGTTAGTATTTGGGAAATCCACCTTTGGTTTTTCAGCTCTGCCTGATTTCCTTTTGGGCTCTGGATTCAGATTCAAGCATAATCTAGGTCCAAAAATCTGATCCAGGTCTCTTCTACACATTCCATGTTGGTGCAGACTGGAATTGGATACAAATACAGCTTTTCTTCAACTCTACCACAGAGTGTTCACAAAGATCAAACAGCTTTGTTACCTTTTGCTTGTCAGTGGTCTGCTGTCTACCTAAATAGCTTGATTAATGTATCTATAAGGGTGATACAACAGCCGGTATGTTACCATTTTTACTACAGGAAAGTTATCACTTAAACATGCGCCGTGTATGAGGGAGTCAGGAGTCGTAGCTTTGGCTCGCCCACTCCACAGCCCTGGCGGTAGGAGGCGCTCACCTCGATGTGCTTCTTCACTTCCTCAATCCTGCGCAGTCGCATCTCTTCTTTTATACCGAGCGCGTCCCAGATGTCCATCAGACTGGCCAGGGCCTGGTTTGTGCTGGAGATGACGGAGGAGGCCAAGACCTCACTGTAACAGAGGAAAAGCATTAAAGGAAGAACCTCTGTGATAGAGCCTGCACCTATAGCCCCCTAGAGGAGCCCTGCGATCCCCTATAGAGCCCTCTAACGCCCCCTAGAGGAGCCCTGCGATCCCCTGTAGAGCCCTCTAACGCCCCTAGAGGAGCCCTGCGATCCCCTGTAGAGCCCTCTAACGCCCCTAGAGGAGCCCTGCGATCCCCTATAGAGCCCTCTAACGCCCCCTAGAGGAGCCCTGCGATCCCCTATAGAGCCCTCTAACGCCCCCTAGAGGAGCCCTGCGATCCCCTATAGAGCCCTCTAACGCCCTAGAGGAGAGCCCTGCGAGTCCCCTATAGAAGCCTATAACGCCCCCTGTAGAGGAGCCCTGCGAATCCCCTATAGAGCCTGCTTACGCCCCTAGAGGAGCCCTGTGATTCCCTTTGAGGCCTATAACCGCCTAGAGGAGCCTGTGATCCCCTAGAAGACCTATATACCGCCTAGAGGGAGCCCTGTGATCCGTATAGAGACCTATAACCCCCTAGAGGCCCCCTGTGATCCCTTTTATAGAACCTTATCCCCCTTAGAGGCCCTGTGCCCCCTATAGGCCTTTTAACCTCCTAGAGGAGCCCTGCGATCCCTATAGGCCCTAAAAACCTCTAGAGGGCCTGTGACCCCCTATAGGACCTATAACCCCCTAGGGGAGCCCTGTGTCCTAGAGACCTATAACCTCCTAGAGGAGCCCTGTGATCCCCTAGAGCCCTATAACCCCTAGAGGAGCCCTATGATCCCCTATAGAGCCCTATAACCCCCCTAGAGGAGCCCTGTGATCCCCCATAGAGCCCTATAACCCCCCTAGAGGAGCCCTGTGATCCCCCATAGAGCCCTATAACCCCCCTAGAGGAGCCCTGTGATCCCCCATAGAGACCTATAACCTCCTAGAGGAGCCCTGTGATCCCCTATAGAGACCTATAACCTCCTAGAGGAGCCCTGTGATCCCGTATAGGACCTTAACCCCCTAGAGGAGCCCTGGATCCCCTGTAGAGCCCTACAACGCCCCTAGAGGAGCCCTGCGATCCCTGTAGAGCCTCTAACGCCCTAGAGGAGCCCTGGATCCCTTAGAGCCTAAACCCCTAGAGGAGCCCTGGATCCCTGAGACCTAAACGCCTAGAGGAGCCCTGCGATCCCTATAGAGACCTCCCAACGCCCTGGATCCCCTGAGAGCCTCAACGCCCTAGAGGAGCCCTGCGATCCCCTGTAGAGCCCTCCAACGCCCCTAGAGGAGCCCTGCGATCCCCTGTAGAGCCCTCCAACGCCCCTAGAGGAGCCCTGCGATCCCCTATAGAGCCCTCCAACGCCCCTAGAGGAGCCCTGGATCCCCTATAGAGACCTTAACCCCCTAGAGGAGCCCTGGATCCCCTTAGAGCCCATCCAACCCCCTAGAGGAGCCCTGGATCCCCTTAGACCCTCCATAGAGGAGCCCTGCGATCCCCTGAGAGCCTCCAACGCCCCTAGAGGAGCCCTGTGATCCCCTAGAGACCTAAAACCTCCTAGAGGAGCCCTGCGATCCCCTATAGAGACCTATAACCTCCTAGAGGAGCCCTGTGATCCCCTAGAGACCTAAATCCTCCAAGAGGAGCCCTGTGATCCCCTATAGAGACCTATAACCCCCCTAGAGGAGCCCTGTGATCCCCTATAGAGACCTATAATCCACCTAGAAGATCCCTGTGATCCCCTATAGAGACCTATAATCCACCTAGAAGATCCCTGTGATCCCCTATAGAGACCTATAATCCACCTAGAAGATCCCTGTGATCCCATATAGAGACCTATGTAGGGCACTCAGTAGAGCTAGGTGTCACATAACGGCTGCCGTACAGCGCGGCGCCCCGCTCACGACCCCCTCACCTCTTCCTCGGTGTGCGGGGGGCGCGCTCCGGTGCCGTGAAACCTTCGCTCTCCGCACGGCCTCAGGCTGCAACGGGCGCCGGAGGATTCAAACTGCGCTCCAACGGCTCTGTCAGCGCTCTGATTGGACGAGAGCGGAGGAAGAGGCGGGGCCTACTGATGGAGAGGCGGGGACTTGGCGACGCTACTGTCACCTGACCTGTGGGGAGGAGGCGGGGCGGTCACGTGACGGGCGTGTGGTCGGGCGGGCTGTGCGCAGGGAATGATGGGACTTGTAGTTTCTCTACACACACACACACACACACACACACACACACACACACACACACACACACACAGCTGTATACAGGAAGTTGTTGTTGTTGCCCATAGCAACCGTTCACAAGGCTAGAAGCTGTGCTGTGATTGGTTGTTAGGGGCAACAAGGACTTTTCTAGTGTCATAAAATTGTCACTAGTGAAGGTTTTTGGGGAAATTTAAAAAACTTTTGGGGAAATTTATTAAGGGGCCGGGGGAAAAATTTTTAAAAAAAAAAAAAAAAAAAAAAAAAAAAAAAAAAAAAAAAAAAAAAAAAAAAAAAAAAAAAAAAAATCTAATCAGGTTCACTGACAATTAGCTCAAGGCTATTAGGTGACATTGTATCTAAGGCTGCTGCGGTACACTAACATTGTATCTAAGGCTGCGGTACACTGAAAGTGTATCTAAGTCTGAGGTACACACTGACATTGTATCTAAGGGTGCGGTACACGGGGACATTGTATATAAGGCTACGGTACACGGTGACATTGTATCTAAGGCTGCGGGTGCTTTCACACGGTGCGTTTCTAGTGCGATTTGTATGTGCAGGAGGTAAAGAAGTGATATCTTTTTACTAAACGCATACACAGAAATTAGCATTTAAAGTGCGGTACCAAAGAGCATATTTTAAGCACTCTGTACACGATATATTGTATCTAAGGCTGCGGTACACGGTGACATTGTATCTAAGGCTGCGGTACACGGTGACATTGTATCTAAGGCTGCGGTACACAGTGACATTGTATCTAAGGCTGCGGTACACGGTGACATTGTATCTAAGGCTGCGGTACACAGTGACATTGTATCTAAGGCTGTGGTACACAGTACATTGTATCTAAGGCTCCAGTACACAGTACATTGTATCTAAGGCTGCGGTACACGGTGACATTGTATCTAAGGCTGCGGTACACAGTACATTGTATCTAAGGTTGCGATACACGGTGACTCTAAAGTTGTGGTACACAGTAACATTGTATCTAAGGCTGCAGTAAATGGGGACATTGTATCTAAGGCTGCGGTACACAGTACATTGTATCTAAGGTTGCGATACACAGTGACTTTATCTAAGGTTGTGGTACACAGTGACATTGTATCTAAGGCTGCGTTACACTGTGACATTGTATCTAAGGCTGCGGTACACGGTGACATTGTATCTAAGGCTACGGTACACGGTGACATTGTATCTAAGCCTACGATACACATTTGTATTTTGTGTCCTGTAAAGTTGTATCTAATTCGGAGCAAACCATTGCTGCAGACAGGGGGGTGGACTTTGCTCCATTCCTGCCCTGTTATTGTCTGCCTTTCCTAAACTTCCCTGAACCCCCCTCCCTGTGCCTGTCATAGGAAGTGGCCGGGCGGTGCAGGGGACTCGGCATGGGGCGCTGCTTATCATAACATTTACTTGCTGATTACACTTCACTGAGCTCCATTATGTGCGGTCACAGGATATGAGTTTATTGAATTTCATCCTGGCCCTGGGGCTCGTGCCCGGCGCCGCCGCTGCATCTTACGTCGTCAGCGTAGACCCAGCGCAGACTGGAGCGGAGCTGAGACATTTCTGGAAAAGCACTGGATTTTGGTAAGTGCTAAAAAGCCGCAGCGCCCTTCAGGCTGCGTTCACACGGTGCAGTTTTTGTTGCATTTATCAACTGCATCAAAAACACAAACAATTATTTTTTTTTTAAATAAACTTCCCCTCTGCTCTCGAATACAACTTCAACAAAATTACCTGCGAAAAAGGTTAGGTTCAGTTTTTGACGCGTTTCACGTTTGCAGCAAAAACGCGCAAGCAATCGTCCCTCCTCCTGCGTGGCACATGAGAGGTCAATACACTTGTACGGCCATTGGCAGTCACAGAGGAGGGGAAGCTGTGGGCCGCGCCGCGTGTCCATATAAGTCAGATACGTATGGCGGGTTCATATGTCACTTTATTAGGTTTTCAACGCGTTTCACATCTGCAGCAAAAACGCACAATCGTCCCTACTACTGCGCGAAACACGAGAGGTCAATACACTTGTGCGCACATTTGCAGTCACATAGGAGGCAATGCTATTGACCACACTGCATGTTCCTACCCTAAGTATCTGATTTGTATGGGCAACGCGCTTGTTCACACGTTGCGTTACTGCATGCGATTTGGGTGCGTTTTACAACTGCATCAAAAATACACTTCTGAAACCGCAGGTAGTAACGCAGCGTGTGAACACAGCCTGAAAAGTGCATGGTCCATAAAAGTCAGATACGTACGGCGCGTTCCTATGCCGCCTTATTAGGTTTTCAACGCGTTTCATGTCTGCAGCATAAACGCGCAAGCAATCGTCCCTCCTCCTGCTGTGAAACGCGAGAGGTCAACACACTTGTGCAACCAATCAGAGCCCATAACGACCAATCAGAGCTCATAGCCACCAATCAGAGCACATAACGACCAATCAGAGCTCATAGCTGCCAATCAGAGCCCATAGTGACCAATCAGAGCCCATAACGACCAATCAGAGCTCATAAGAACCAATCAGAGCTCATAAGAACCAATCAGAGCTCATAAGAACCAATCAGAACCCATAGCAACCAATCAGAGCCCATAGCGACCAGTCAGAGCCCATATAACCAAACACCTCATTCACCATGCTCACTATTGCTGTCTACCTTGTAGCCATCTCCCTCCTACTTTACCATCCAGTCTCAGCCCCTGACAATTCTATCCATATCAGCGCCTCTCTCCTCCCCTCACCCATGTATACATCCCACACACTGTTCTCCCTTTTCAACCACCACAAATCACCTGCTTGCATAGTGCCACACAAGCGCCGCTCATACACATCACTTAACCATCTGCTGTCGCTTTTCATTATCCTGCTTCTCGCTGCAGGAGACATCTCCCCGAACCCCGACCCTCCTTCCTTTACTGCTCATCCCACCTCCTCCTCTGCCTCCCATAGAAACCCTGCTAACCTCCTTGCTATTCACTGTACTTCTTTTTCTGCCCCTTTTAAATGTGCTCTGTGGAACGCCCGATCTGTTGGCAACAAACTCACTGCTGTTCATGACCTGTTTCTTTCTCACTCCCTCAACCTCCTAGCTCTCACAGAAACATGGCTCCAGCACTCTGACACCTCTTCCCTTGCCGCTCTCACCTATGGCGGCCTACACTTCACCCACACCCCCAGACCTGAGAACAGGCCGGGTGGAGGAGTTGGCATACTTCTCTCTCCACACTGCACTTACCAGGTCATTCCCCCTGTACCCTCCCTCACTTTCCCTTCCTTTGAGGTCCACACCCTAATACTCTTCCGGCCATTTTCTCTCAGAGTCGCGGTTGTGTACAGACCCCGCCGGCTCACACCCCCAGGTTCTGGATCATTTTGACTCCTGGCTCCCTTATTTCCTCTCTACTTAAATACCCCTCTTGCTGTTGGGGTCCCTCAGGGGTCAGTTCTTGGTCCACTCCTCTTCTCAATCTATACATTGGCCAAACCATCAGTAGATTTGGCTTCCAGTACCATCTCTATGCTGATGACACCCAATTATACACCTCTTCCCGAGACCTCACTCCTGCCCTCCTACAAAACCCCAGTGACTGTCTGTCTGCTGTCTCTGACATCATGTCCTCTCTCTATCTCCTACCAAACCTCACTAAAACTGAACTTCTAGTCATCCCACCATCTACTAACCGACCCCCATCTGCTATTTCTCTCTCAGTATGTGGCACCACCATAATTCCTAGGCAGCAGGCCCGCTGTCTTGGGGTTATTCTAGACTCTGATCTGTCTTTCACCCCTTATATCCAATCCCTTGCCCGCTCCTGTCACCTGCACCTCAAGAACATCTCCAGAATCCGTCCTTTTCTCACTATCGAAACAACTCAAACTCTCATTGTCGCTCTTATTCATTTCTGTCTTGACTACTGCAACTCCTTGCTTATTCGTCTCCCTCTCTACAAACTCTCCCCTCTCCAATCTGTCCTGAATGCAGCAGCCAGGCTTGTCTTTCTTTCCAGCCGCTATACTGATGCCTCTACCCTGTGTCAGTCACTGCACTGGTTGCCTATTCAGTACAGAATACAACATAAACTCATCACTCTCACCCATAAAGCTCTCCACAGCGCTGCACTCCCTGCATCTCCTCCATCATCTCTGTCTACCACCCTACCCGTTCTCTCTGCTCAGCTGCGGACATCAAACTACAGACTACAATCATCCGAACCTCCCATGCCCGTCTCCAAGATTTTGCACGTGCTGCACCCATTCTCTGGAACATCCTACCACGTACCATCAGGCACAACCCCAGCCTTTCAGTTTTAAGAGTGTCCTGAAAATCACATCTTCTCAGGCAGGCCGACCAAAACCACTAATTGTTAACCCACACCTTCTATCACACACATTTCTGTCACTCCCTACACTAGGGCACTCACAGGCACTTATCTGTATACAGATGTACTGTCAGGGGGGCAGGTTCACCAAATTTTTATGTAAACCTCCCCATATTTATGAAACAAGGCTGGATCATTGTATATTCAGCACTTCTCCCCCGTTGTCTCCCCAGACACCCTCATAGATTGTAAGCTCTTGCGAGCAGGGCCCTCACACCTTGTGTCTCATCTGTAAGTAGCTCTCACTGTGTAATATCTTTCTTGTCTTTTGTCTGTAATTATACCCTCTACATTGTAAAGTGCTGCGAATTTGTTGGCGCTATATAAATAAAGATTATTATTATTATAGCACATAACAATCAATCAGAGCCCATAGCAAACAGTTCAGCCTACATTTCATATAGTGCTCTGGTAAAATGAAAGCAGAGCTCTGATTGGTTGCTTTGAGTCTGGTTGGTTGCAATGGGCTCTGGTCGCTATGGGCTCTGATTGGCTGCTATGAGCTCTGATTGGTTGCTGTGGGCACTGGTCGGTTGCTATGGGAACTGGTCGGTTGCTATGGGTATTGGTCGGTTGCCATTGCCAACAAATACAGTCCTACTTCTAGACTGTTTTCATACATAAGGCCCCTGGATGATCCAGATGTCACCTTTGTTCGAAATTAGTTCATGACAGGACCCAGAGAAATGTCATGATTTTTTTTTTTTCACATTTTTGCTGCAGTTGAGAAACACATGCAGGAACGTCTACACCGGCCTCACAGAAGTCTGGTTACATCGCCGTTCAGCCATTTCCTGTCTTATCTGCTCCTGGGAAAGCTGGGTGGCCGTTTCTTTTTTTTTTTTTATATTGTTCTGCCGGAAAAATCCAACCTTGCAGACGTGGTGGGCTCCGCGGGCGGCCTTCCGAATTCTGCTGCATATTTAATTTTTTTCCGTGACACCAGTTTTTCTGCATTTCAGGGCGTGGGTTCGCCCCGTTCAG
This sequence comes from Phyllomedusa bahiana, assembly GCA_025379985.1. Lineage (NCBI taxonomy): Eukaryota > Metazoa > Chordata > Amphibia > Anura > Hylidae > Phyllomedusa > Phyllomedusa bahiana. The sequence continues at coordinate 104,220 of JAODAL010002220.1, read as the reverse complement.
TGGGGTCAGGACACATTCTGGCTCCTGCCGCTTTTTCCGCGCTGAATCAACAGTTAAAAGGTGTCGGACCCTTCTTTTCCTGCAGCTTGGATGCTCAGTGACCCATGGGCCGCGCTGCGCACACAGTTTTTCACTCTTATTTCGTGTGTAATATTCATGAAGTTTGCCCTGTGTGAACCCGGCTGCCTGGTTATCCATTAATGTCTGTCCTAGACCCTGCCCGGAGCTCATTAGCAGCCGCCACTAAGGCCTCATTCACACTGTGGACCTTATTTTGAAATGTCTGAAAATCTTGTCCATAGCACAATAGAACCATCAACCTTGTTGCCCAATAGAGCAAGACCAATCAGAATACCCATAGACAACCAATCAGAGCCCATAGCGACCAATCAGAGCCATAAGGACCAATAAAGAGCCATAGCAGCCAATCAGAGCCCATAGCAACCAATCAGAGCTCAAGCACCAATCAGAGCCCATAGCACCAATCAAATACACAATCAGAGCTCATAGTAACCAATCAGAGCCCATAGCGACCAATCAGAGCATCAACATCAGCAACACAATCAGAGCCCATAAAAAGGCAACCAATCAGATCCATAGAGCAACCCAATCAGCGGCCCATAGCACACCAATCAGAGCTCAACGAATCAAGCCCATAACAACCAATCAGAGCCCATAGCAACCAATCAGCGCCCATAGCCACCAATCAGAGCTCATAGCAACCAATCAGAGCCATAAAACCAATCAGAGCCCATAGCAACCAATCGACCCTCACTAGCACCAATCAGAGCCCATACCCACCAATCAGAGCCCATAGAAACCATCAGATGCGCCATCAGCGACCAATCAGAGCGTCATAGCCAGCCAATCATCAAGCCACAACATAACACAATCAGAGCCGAAATAGATGACCAATCAGGCCCATAGAAACCAATCAGAGCTCATAGTAACTCAATCAAGCCATAACGAACCAATCAGAGCCCAATGCTAAAAATAGCGCCCATAAGACCTCAGAGTACTCATGAAGACAGATCAAGAGCACAATAACAACAACAGAAGCCCATAAACCAATCAGCGCCGATCTTAAAGTCCACGAACAACTCATAAGTAAACCAAGTCAAGTGCCCACTATCGGCTGACAAATCAAAGGCTCACGATGCAACCACTCAGAGCGGGTGAAGCGCTCAAAACCAATTCAGAAGGCCCAAGAACCAACAAGTCGATAGCAAACAATAAAGTTCTCTACAAAGCAATTCAGAGCCCAAGCAAACCAATAAAGTTAGCACCGTAAGCTCACAATCAAAACCCATAGTGACCTTCGAGCGCTCATAGCGACCATCATATGCCCATAAAATTTGGGACCACATCAGAGCTCACAGCACCAATCAGAGCCGAAGCGACCAATCAGAGCCCATAGCCACCAATCAGAGCCCATAGCCACCAATCAGAGCCCATAGCCACCAATCAGAGCCCATAGCAACCAATCAGAGCCCATAGCCACCAATCAGAGCTCATAGCCACCAATCAGAGCTCACAGCAACCAATCAGAGCTCACAGCAACCAATCAGAGCCGATAGCGACCAATCAGACATCAGCTTTCATTTCATACACTGCTCTGGAAAAATAAAGCTGAGCTCTGACTGGTTACTCTGACATCTGATTGGTTGCTATGGGCTTTGATTGGTTACTATGACATCTGATTGGTTGCTATGGGCTCTGATTGGTTGCTATGGGCTCTGATGGTTTCTATGGGCTCTGGTTGGTTGCTATGAGCTCTGATTGGTTGCTATGGGCGCTGATTGGTCGCTATGAGCTCTGATTGGTTTCTATGGGCAACAAAGACAGTCTCACTGCTGGACAGTTTTCACATCATTTTAACTTTAGAGGTCGTTCACTTTATATTATGCTGATGATCGGGTTACCATGAAAAAAGGTATTCACGACGGACTATGATTTGTAGCAGGATTAGGATTTCTGACCAAAAGCAGAGAAAATCATGCTTAAAAGTCCTGCTTAAACCACCCACATACAGCTTATACCCCAGAGCTCATCTTCTCTCCCTCCTATATACCCCAGAGCTCAGCTTTCTCCTCTATATACCCCATGAGCTCGTTTTCTATATAGACCCCAGAGCTCAGCTTCTCTCCCTCCTAAATACCCCAGAGCTCAGCTTCTCCTATATACCCCAGAGCACAGCTCCTCTCCCTCCTATATACCCAGAGCTCAGCTTCTCTCCCTCCTATATACCCCAGAGCTCAGCTTCTCTCCCTCCTATATACCCCAGAGCTCAGCTTCTCTCCCTCCTATATACCCCAGAGCTCGGCTTCTCTCCCTCCTATATACCCCAGAGCTCAGCTTCTCTCCCTCCTATATACCCCAGAGCTCAGCTTCTCTCCCTCCTATATACCCCAGAGCTCAGCTTCTCTCCCTCCTATATACCCCAGAGCTCAGCTTCTCTCCCTCCTATATACCCCAGAGCTCAGCTTCTCTCCCTCCTATATACCCAGAGCTCGGCTTCTCTCCCTCCTATATACCCCAGAGCTCAGCTTCTCTCCCTCCTATATACCCCAGAGCTCAGCTTCTCTCCCTCCTATATACCCCAGAGCTCAGCTTCTCTCCTATATACCCCAGAGCCCGGCTTCTCTCCCTCCTATATACCCCAGAGCTCGACTTCTCTCCCTCCTATATACCCCAGAGCTCAGCTTCTCTCCCTCCTATATACCCCAGAGCTCAGCTTCTCTCCCTCCTATATACCCCAGAGCTCAGCTTCTCTCCCTCCTATATACCCCAGAGCTCAGCTTCTCTCCCTCCTATATACCCCAGAGCTCGGTTTCTCTCCCTCCTATATACCCCAGAGCTCGGTTTCTCTCCCTCCTATATACCCCAGAGCTCAGCTTCTCTCCCTCCTCTATCCCCAGAGCTCAGCTTCTCTCCCTCCTACATACCCCAGAGCTCGGCTTCTCTCCCTCCTATCGACCCCAGAGCTCGGCTCCTCTCCCTCCTATAGACCCCAGAGCTCGGCTTCTCTCCCTCCTATAGACCCCAGAGCTTAGCTTCTCTCCCTCCTATATACCCCAGAGCTTGGCTTCTCTCCCTCCTATATACCCCAGAGCTCGGCTTCTCTCCCTCCTATAGACCCCAGAGCTCAGCTTCTCTTCCTCCTATATACCCCAGAACTCGGCTTCTCTCCATTCTATATACCCCAGAGCTCGGCTTCTCTCCCTCCTATATATCCCAGAGCTAGGCTTCTCTCCCTTCTATATACCCCAGAGCTCAGCTTCTCTCCCTCCTATATACCCCAGAGCTCGGCTCCTCTCCCTCCTATATACCCCAGAGCTCGGCTTCTCTCCCTCCTATATACCCCAGAGCTCGGCTTCTCTCCCTCCTATATACCCCAGAGCTCAGCTTCTCTCCCTCCTATATACCCCAGAGCTCGGCTCCTCTCCCTCCTATATACCCCAGATCTCGGCTTCTCACCCTCCTATATACCCCAGAGCTCGGCGTCTCTCCCTCCTATATACCCCAGAGCCCAGCTTCTCTCTTTCTACCCCTTCCTGCTCACTGATCGGGCAGCGTATACCACCCGTTAGGTTCACTTTAAGATATTTTGTACTACTTTTTCTGCTGACAGATGGGGATGTTGTGTTCTGGGGAGGTGAATGACGAGGTCTAGCACTGACTGACTCGTTCAGACTCTTCATGCAGCCCTCTGATTCAACTCCCCAACAGGATCTTCCCATCTCATTATTTAGCTTTAAACATGTAGGCAGCATAATCAAACTTTCTTACTAAATACATTTCTGTCCTGATTTGGTTTCATTTCAGAGATACAGCAGGTTATCTATCTTGCTGGTTTCCTAAGTTACTGACCACCTTTTTCCACAGCATCTATGTCTTATCAGCAGGAAAGGCCTGAGTGGCTATAGCACAGAAGTGGTCAGTAACCATGGAAACCATCTGTAAACAAGCCGGGTAGATAACCTGCTGTATCTCTGAACAGAAATGTTTAGGTGAGAGTTTTCTTTCACTTTTGCTGACATGATTAAAGGGAACCTGTCCTTTTATATTCACCGTACTAGACGGAAAACTGTCATAGGATTGATAAAGGACAGAGGTACATCCTATACAGTGTCCAACTAAAGTGCCATGGGCCCACCAGTGGAGTTGGTTCTTGGGGCCCACCAGTGGAGTTGTATCTTGAGGCCCACCAGTGGAGGTGATTCTTGGAGCCACCAGTGGAGGTGATTCTTGGGAGCCACCAGTGGAGATGACTATTGGGGGCCACCAGTGGAGATGATTCTTGGGGGCCACCATTGGAGATGATTCTTGGGTCCACCAGTGGGGTTGTTTCTTGGGGCCCACCAGTGGCGATTATTTGTTGTTCCCACCAGTGGAGTTGGTTCTTGGAGCCCACCAGTGGAGCTTATTCTTGGGGACCACCAGTGGGCGATTCTTGGGGCCCTAAAGTGGAGATGGTTTGTGGGGCCCTAAAGTGGAGATGGTTCGTGGGGCCCTAATGTGGAGTTGGTTCGTGGGGCCCTAAAGTGGAGTTGGTTCGTGGGGTCCTAAAGTGGAGTTGGTTCCTTTGGCCCTAAAGTGGAGTTGGTTCCTTTGGCCCTAAAGTGGAGTTGGTTCCTATGGCCCTAAAGTGGAGTTGGTTCCTATGGCCCTAAAGTGGAGTTGGTTCCTATGGCCCTAAAGTGGATTTGGTTCCTGACGCCCTAAAGTGGAGTTGGTTCCTGACGCCCTAATGTGGAGTTGGTTCCTGACGCCCTAAAGTGGAGTTGGTTCCTAGCCCTAAAGTGGAGTTGGTTCCTACGCCCTAAAGTGGAGTTGGTTTCCTGACGCCCTAAGTGGTGTTGGTTCCTGACGCCCTAATGTGGAGTTGGTTCCTGACCCTAAAGTGGAGTTGGTTCCTGACGCCCTAAAGTGGAGTTGGTTCCTGACGCCCTACAGTGGAGTTGGTTCCTGACGCCCTAATGTGGAGTTGGTTCCTGACGCCCTAATGTGGAGTTGGTTCCTGACGCCCTAATGTGGAGTTGGTTCCTGACGCCCTAATGTGGAGTTGGTTCCTGACGCCCTAATGTGGAGTTGGTTCCTGACGCCCTAAATGTGGAGTTTGTTCCTGACGCCCTATGGAGTTTGTTCCTGACGCCCTAATATGGAGTTTGTTCCTGACGCCCTAAAGTGGAGTTGGTTCCTGACGCCCGAAAGTGGAGTTGGTTCCTAACGCCCTAATGTGGAGTTTGTTCCTGACGCCCTAATGTGGAGTTTGTTCCTGACGCCCTAATGTGGAGTTTGTTCCTGACGCCCTAATGTGGAGTTTGTTCCTGACGCCCTAAATGTGGAGTTTGGTTCCTGACGCCCTAAATGTGGAGTTGGTTCCTGACGCCCTAAAGTGGAGTTGGTTCCTGACGCCCTAAAGTGGAGTTGGTTCCTGACGCCCTAAAGTGGAGTTGGTTCCTGACGCCCTAAAGTGGAGTTTGTTCCTGACGCCCTAATGTGGAGTTGGTTCCTGACGCCCTAATGTGGATTTGGTTCCTGACGCCATAATGTGGACTTGGTTCCTGACGCCCTAATGTGGAGTTGGTTCCTGACGCCCTAATGTGGAGTTGGTTCCTGACGCCCTAATGTGGAGTTGGTTCCTGACGCCCTAATGTGGAGTTGGATCCTGACGCCCTAAAGTGGAGTTGGTTCCTGACGCCCTAATGTGGAGTTGGTTCCTGACGCCCTAATGTGGAGTTGGTTCCTGACGCCCTAATGTGGAGTTGGTTCCTGACGCCCTAATGTGGAGTTGGTTCCTGACGCCCTAATGTGGAGTTGGTTCCTGAGGCTCTAAAGTGGATTTAGTTCCTGGAGCCCTAAAGTGGAGTTGGTTTTCGGGGCCCACCCTTAAGCTACAACACTCTGCCTCTCTTTTTCTGCCTCTCTCCCCCACACCCGCCATACCCTGGGCCCTATTATGCCCAGGACTCACAAGGGTTTCCCCTGCTCCTTCCCCTGTGGACCAGTCCAAGTCTACCTACCTATTACCCTACCTATTGATCCAGAAGAAGGCCAGAACCCCTATGAGGCAGAGACCAGTTGCCCCTATAAAAGAGGAGAAACTTCTTCCCAGCTCCAGATTCTCATCCCCATATGTTGTAGCATTAGGTTTTTTAAGAACCTCTTCCAGGACCCTCTTGAACCTATTCCATGTATTGACCTTCACAACCTCTTCTGGCCCCGAGCTCCATGGTCCTCTCTGTCTATGATGATGATAAAACCTTCTCATCTTCTAGTTGCCTACACAATGGTATAAGGTGCAGCCTTCAGGTGGAGGTGTAAGCTGGGAGGACTCCTGACAAACTTCTCTTGTACAGTAGGTTGCATAATGTGATGTGAACAGGGCCTTAGAGCTACAGGGTGGACTTCAGTGCAGCTCACAGAGGTTGTGCACCATATATAGAAAGAGGAGCACCCATGGTGGAGTTTATTAAAGGGGGGCTCCCTCCAAAAGTGTCGGCTCAAAATGGAAAGAATGGCAGCGTAGGTGCAGAACTCTCCATTCTGTTCTATGGGAGTTCCCAGTACAGGGGAGATCTGTGTTTTCCATTCTGTTCTATGGGAGTTCCCAGTACAGGGGAGATCTGTGTTTTCCATTCTGTTCTTATGGGGAATGTTTTCCCATGATTCATAGGGCGCGCTGTGTTCTCCATTCTGTTCTATGCAAGTTCCCAGTACAGGGGGACGCTGTGTTCTCCATTCTGTTCTATGGAGTTCCAGTACAGGGAGCGCTGTGTTCTCCATTCTGTTCTAGGAGTTCCGTACAGGGGAGGGCTGTGTTTCTCCATTTGTTCTATGGGAATTCCGTACAGGGAGGCGTGTCTCCTTCTGTCTAGGGAGTTCCCTGTACTGGGGAGCACTGTGTTCTCCATTCTGTTCTATGGGAGTTCCCAGTACAGGGGAGATCTGTGTTCTCCATTCTGTTCTATGGGAGTTCCCGGTACAGGGGAGTGCTGTTTTCTCCTTTCTGCTCTAGAACACAGTGCTCCCCTGTACTGGGAACTCCCATAGAACAGAATGGAGAACACAGCGCTCCCCTGTTCTGGGAACTCCCATAGAACAGAATGGAGAACACAGAGCTCCCCTGAACTGGGAACTCCCATAGAGCAGAATGGAGAACACAGCGCTCCCCTGCACTGGCAACTCCCATAGAACAGAATGAAGAACACAGCGCTCCCCTGTACTGGGAACTCCCATAGAGGAGAATGGAGAACACAGCTCTCCCTTGTACTGGGAACTCCCATAGAGGAGAATGGAGAACACAGTGCTCCCCTGTACTGGGAACTCCCATAGAGGAGAATGGAGAACACAGTGCTCCCCTGTACTGGGAACTCCCATAGAACAGAATGGAGAACACAGAACTCCTCTGTACTGGGAACTCCCATAGAGGAGAATGGAGAACACAGCGCTCTCCTGTACTGGGAACTCCCATAGAGGAGAATGGAGAACACAGCGCTCCCCTGTACTGAGAACTTCCATAGAGGAGAATGGAGAGCACAGCGCTCCCCTGTACTGGGAACTCCCATAGAGGAGAATGGAGAACACAGCGCTCTCCTGTACTGGGAACTCCCATAGACGAGACTGGAGAACACAGCGCTGCCCTATACTGGGAACTCCCATAGAGAGAATGGAGAACACAGCGCTCCCTGTACTGGGAACTCTCATAGAGCAGAATGGAGAACACAGCGCTCCCCTGTACTGGGAACTCCCATAGAGCAGAATGGAGAACACAGCGCTCCCCTGTACTGGGAACTCCCATAGAGCAGAATGGAGAACACAGCGCTCCCCTGTACTGGGAACTCCCATAGAGGAGAATGGAGAACACAGCGCTCCACTGTACTGGGAACTCCCATAGAGGAGAATGGAGAACACAGCGCTCCCCTGTACTGGGAACTCCCATAGAACAGAATGGAGAACACAGCGCTCCCCTGTACTGGGAACTACCATAGAGGAGAATAGAGAACACAGTGCTCCCCTGTACTGGGAACTCCCATAGAACAGAATGGAGAACACAGCGCTCCTCGGTACTGGGAACTCCCATAGAACAGAATGGAGAGCTGTGCGCACACTCGATAGCTTCACCATTTTGAGCCAACACTTTTGGGGTCCGTTCCCGGAGAGGTGCCGTTTCCTCAGGTAAGTTTGATGATATATCCTATTAATCATCATTGTCTCTGGTGGAGTCACCCCTCAACCTTCTATTCATTGTATTTTTCAGCCCCCCGTTGCCACACAACAAGGCAGAAACCTATTTTTTGGGTAAAGACCAAAGACTGAACCTGGCGCACATCTCCGCTGTCCCTCACGGTGGCCTCGGTCAAGTCCGGACTCACTGGTTACTGGACCTTGTCAAAGTTTCGTAAGTGCTTGTGTTTGTATGTTACCCTGGCATATTCATGCCAGCTTTATGTCAAACTACGTGTGAACTGTGATGGCCACAAATTGCCCCTGATGGCTACGAGATAAGATGCAGAATTACTGACCCCTCCGTCACGCCTCACAAGTTTCCAGATAGTTGATGTCTTGACCTGTTGTAAATGACTTCTCTGCTTATATTGCAATTTGTTATTTTTAAGAATTCTAGGACTCTTTGAAGGTCAAGGTCTTTTGTGTATAAAAAGTCTGTGAATTTTCAATTTCTTGTATAACAACCTGTCTGAAGAAGGGAGCTAGTTCTCTCGAAAGCTCACCATCAAATATACTCAGTTAGCCTGAAAAAGGTATCGCCTGATTTCTTCACTCTTCCACTCCTTTCTATGGCTAACACGGTACAACGTTATACTACTATGTTACCCTGGATCAAGGGAACTTGTATATATGTCTCCGAATGTAGTGATGAGAAAGTGAACAACTTTAAGCATGACCTACACTCCTTTCTGAACAGAGATTCTCAGGGGCCTTTTTGATATTACAGAAATGTTTGAGATGGGAGCACCCCCATAATCCCGGGGAGAGTATCTTGTTTTGTTCTTGGAATGACTCTATACCCATCTCATTTACAGTTGAATCCAGCAGTTTCATTCCCCTCTATATAAAGCCCCATCTGCAGGTTTCTCCCTCCCCTCTATATAAAGCCCCATCTGCAGGTTTTCCCTCCCCTCTATATAAAGCCCCATCTGCAGGTTCTCCCTCCCTCTATATAAAGCCCCATCTGCAGGTTTCTCCCTCCCCTCTATATAAAGCCCCATCTGCAGGTTTTCCCTCCCCTCTATATAAAGCCCCATCTGCAGGTTCTTCTCCTCCCCTCTATATAAAGCCCCATCTGCAGGTTTCTTTTCCCTCCCCCCTCTATATAAAGCCCCATCTGCAGGTTCTCCCTCCCCTCTATATAAAAGCCCCATCTGCAGGTTTCTCCCACCCCTCTATATAAAGCCCCATCTGCAGGTTTTTCCCTCCCCCTCTATATAATCCCCATCTGCAGGTTTTTTCCCCCTCCCCTCTATATAAAGTCCCATCTACAGGTTTCTCCCTCCCCTCTATATAAAGCCCCATCTGCAGGTTTTTCTCCCTCTATATAAAGCCCCATCTGCAGGTTTTTCTCTCTGACATGAAATCAGAATAAACCTTCCCCGTTTTAGGTCAATTAGGAACCAAAATTATTTATATTCCCCAAATGCAGAATAATGAGAGAATTTTTAAGGCATTTTTATTACTTTCTGTAAAGTCAGAAGTTTCCTCCATTTCAATAGTATTTGGTGGCTTTGCCCTTAAACTGTAGGACTTGGGTCGCACGTTCTGGATCCTTCCACAAGCTTCTCACAATAGTTGGTGGGAATATCAGCCCCTTCTCCTGACAGAACTGGTGTCACTGAGCCATGTTTGTGGGTCTCTTGCTCGCTCCGGCCTTTTCAGCTTTGCCCATACATTTCCAATAGGATGAGATCCGGGCTTTGTGACGGCCGCTCCAAAACATGGATTTGGTTCTCCTTAAGCCACTTTGTAACCAGTTTGGCAGTAGCTTCGGGTCATTGTCCATTTGGAAGACCCATTTCCGCCCAAGTTTTAAATTCCTGGCTGATGTCTTAAGATGTTGCTTCAGTTTTGCCACATAATCTTCTTTCCTCATGATGCCATCTATTTTGTGAAGTGCACCAGTCCCTCCTGCAGCAAAACAACCCCACAACATGATGCTGCCACCCCCGTGTTTCACAGTTGGGATGGTGTTCTTTGGCTTCTAAGCTTCTCTCTTCTTCCTCCAAATGTGTCGATGGTCATTATGGCCAATTTTAGTTTCGTCAGACCACAGGACCTGTTTCCAGAAATGTCGGTCTTTGTTCCTGTGCATTTGTAAACATGAATCTGTCTTTCCTCTGTTTCTTTTGGAGTAATGGCTTCTTCCTGGCAGAGCCGCCTTTCAGCCCATGTTGATACAGTACTCATTTCACTGTGGATAATGACACAATCTTCCCAGCGTCTACCAGCATCTTCACAAGGTCTTTTGCTTTTGTTCTTGGGTTGATACGCACATGTCGGACCAAAGCACGTTCATCTCTGAGACACAGAACTCGTCGTCTCCTTCCTGAGCGGTGTGATGGCCGGACATTCCCATCTTGTTTGTACAGATGAACGAGGCTCCTTCAGGTATCTGGAAATTGCCCCCAAGGATGATCCAAACTTGTGCAAGTCCACAATTCTCTTCCTGATATCTTGATTTCTTTAGACTTTCCCATGAAGATACACACAGAAGCACTCTCTTTCTGGTGAGCTATAAAATACATCCACAGTTGTGTCTCTAATTCAGATGTTGCCAAGAAATCAGAAGCTTCCAAAGACCTGACCTCATCATATGGGCGGTCCCAGATTGTGTAAAGGTGGAGTCATCCCAGTGTATGGAAACTGCTGACTTTACAGAAAGTAATAAAAATGCCTTAAAAATGCTCCTTCTCATTATTCTGCATTTGGGGAATAGAAATAATTTTGGTTCCTGATTGACCTAAAACGGGGAAGGTTTTTCTGATTTCATGTCAGAGAGTGAGTTAAACCTGCAGATGGGGCTTTATATAGAGGGGAGGGAGAAACCTGCACATGGGGATTTTTATATAGTGGATGGAAACTTTTGGTTTCAACTGTATTCAATACTTAGTTATTTCTGTATTAAGAAAAAATTCAAGCGCAGATAAAAATGTAGAAATATTACATAAAAATGTATTCTTTTTGAGAATATCCAAAGATTCGTCGGAGCATCTTTTCGTCTGTAACAATTTTTTGTAAGCCGCGTGACATAATGAATGATTGTACGGTTTTGTGTCTATCTATATTACAGAGTAACACAAGAAGTCCATAAACACTGTTTAAATGTTCAGTTTTTTTACCGAATATAAGGCGAATTTGGCCAGAAATTGCGCAACGGTCCCTAGTTGGTCAACGGCTATACCGTAGAGTCTCTTACACCCAAGTCTTTCCCTCTGGCAAATTGCACCGCGTCGTGTACGCTATGAAAGAGCATCTTCCGAATGTCCTTGTCTTGTTTCCCAAAGTAGCCTCCCCTGCAGAGGGCGTCGATGACCGACGTGTTGCAGCACGCCAGCAGGACGCCGACCTGTACCTCCTTGTAGTCCTTCAGTAATCCCTTAAAAGTGTTGATGCCTCCAGTATCTAGAAACGCGATGGAAGAGCAGTCCAGAACGATGGTCTCCAAGTCGTTCCTCTTACTCACAAGCTCTAGGTGTATCTCGTTGTTCTCCTCGTTTTTCGCGTTCTCCTTTTTTCCCTACTTTCTTCCTTAGTTTTTTCTCCATTTTTTTCCGTCGGATAATTTCCAGGCCGGGGTCCACGCCGACCTTTTTGTACAGAGTCTGAAGAAAGAAGTCTTTGTTGGCGTAGTGGAGGGGGGATTCGAAACGGACGATCTTGACTTTGGGAACGGGGAGAAGGTTTTCGTACCTGTCCCCATCCTCGTAGAAGACGGTGTCTTGGATGTGACCGAGCATGGCGGAGTGAGGTACCTGGGTGCGGATGATAAGACACAGCATGGAGAAGACTATTCCTACTAGGAGGCCCATCTCCGTACTGATGAGCGCGGAAGAGGCCACTGTGATGCTCCAGACGACCGCGTCGATTTTGTTCAGGCGCCATTGCGTGGGCAAGTCTCGAAATTTCCTGAGGGCCCCTCGTAAACTCACGATTATTATACAGGCCAAGACGCATTTTTGGAGGGAGTAAAAAAGCGGCGCAAAGAATAGGAGGACCAACAGGACCACGATGGCGCTGACGACACTGGAAACCTGCGTCTTGCACCCGGTTGAGGTCTTGACCAGGGTCTTGGCCAGGGCGGCACTGGTGGCAAAGCAATGGAAGAAGGACGGGATGATGTTGCAGAACCCAATGGCGAACATCTCTTGGTTGGCTTCCACCGTGTAGGCGTACTTTTTGGCAAACATTTCCGACAAAGAGATGGTGAAGGCAAAGCTGACCACCGCGAGAGGGAAAGCGTCCACCGCGACTTTGCTCATCACACTGAAGTCGGGCACTTTCGGCGGTATGAACCCCGTGGGTATGTCGCCGGAGACGCTCGAGCCGTAGACCTCGTTGAGGTTGCAGAAGTGGGAGACGAGCGTGGCCACCACAATCACCACCAGCTCCGTCGGGAGAGGGATCTTAATTTTGTCTTTGTAGCGGTCTCCGAGTTCTTTGGCCGCAACGAGCACCACGATGCATATCGCACTGGTCACCACGTCACAGAAATTGGTGTGGTGAATATTTTTGAATATGTTAACCCAAGTGGTGACCAGCATTCCTATGCCGGGGCTCCGCGGGATCTTTATTCCCAGAAGATACTTCACTTGGGCCGTAAGAATGGTCAACGAGGCACCGGTAGCAAAGCCGTCCAACATGGGCTCCGATAAGTAGATGGACAGAAAGCCCAGACGGAAAATTCCCATGAGAATCTGTGGAGAGACAAACGAGGGATAAAAGTGACTACACAGACATGTTACCATCGCTTACTCTTAGCGTACTTCTATACTTGTTCCAATTTTTGTATTAAAAGGATGTTTTCACCATAGACTTTGATGGTGTATCCATAGGATAGACCAGTAAAGTGGTTATCTCGCTACAGCATTTAGCAGCCTTTTGTGCTGGTTGCTAAGCAGAGCTTGTGAAATGGAGGGGCGTGTTTCTCCCCACAGCAGAGAGATCTTCTCTCTCTGCAGACACTCCCCACACTGTGTGCATGTGAGGATTCCTTCTGTGTGAGCTGGGGGAAGGGAGAGCTTCTGTCTGGGACTAAGGCTATGTGCACACAGCGAAAGACAAAATGCCGTCCAAAATCCGATTGTATTTCAGTATTTGCTGTGTAGACAAAGCCTAAGGAATCATTGGAAGTGAAAAGCTAAGTGCAACTCCATAGTGTATATCTACATTTCTTGCTCTCGCTACATACTTTGTAACTAGAATGGGAATTTGACATTCAGGACTCTGGGAAAGATGGGTGATTTTTTTTTCTCTGTCTCTCTCTTACACAGTGAAATAGCCTACAGATTATTACACCTCTGACTTCTACAGATCTGCAGAACAAAACTATATGCATAATCTGTTTGTGTTTACATGTGATTGCACATCTGTCTCACAAAAATGGTTTACGTGGGGCTGCACATCTGTCTCACAAATAGTTTACGTGGGACTGCACACATGTCTCACAAAAGTGTTTTGCATGGGGCTGCACAGTACAGCTGCTTTCTCTGTTTTGTGATTTACGTGGGTCTGCGCATCTGAGTCACACGTGATTTACGTGGGACTGCACAGTAAAGCTGTCTTCTCTGTTTTACATGGGACTGCACATCTGTGTCACAAGTGATTTACGTGGGACTGCACAGTACAGCTGTGTTCTCTGTTTTACATGGGATTGCACATCTGTGTCACAAGTGATTTACGTGCCACGCAAATCACTTGTGACACAGATGTGCAGTCCCACATAAAACACAGACAGAGAACACAGCTGTACTGTGCAGTCCCACGTAAATCACTTTTGTGACTCTCAGATACGCATGCCCACGTAAATCACCAACAGAGAGAAAACAGGTGTACTGCAATACACTTTGGACTTTACAGTAAGATGTGTTCTCTGTCTGTGATTTAGGTGGGACTGTGCATCTGTTTCACAAAAGGAATTTATGTGGGACTGCAGAGTACAGCTGTGCTCTCTGTGATTTATGTGGGACTGCATATTTATGTCACAAAAGTGTTTTACGTGGGACAGTACAGCCGCTTCACTCTCTGTTATTTTTGTGGGACTGCGCTTCCGAGTCACTAGGGATTTACGTGGGGCTGCACAGTACAGCTGTGTTCTCTGTCTGTGATTTATGTGGGTCTTTTTTCAGTTTTACCTACATGTGTAAAGCCAATCAATGTGGTGAGAACATGCCGGTAGGTGAGTGTATATGTGAGAAATCTGCTTTTGTAAACTTTACACGCCCTCTAAGAGCGCCGCAACATTTCTTGACCTATTTTATATTGTTCTCTGTTTACTCTGTAATAAAAGAATATAAAAATTCTTTGTTCTTGTAAAGCTTCGCTCCGTGAGTCACTGAACTTTCTATAAATCGATGCCTTTATCTTCACGTAGAACCATTAAAAAAATGAGTGACACTGGTCCTAGTGGAGGTTAATGGGAGCGACTCTCGTACCTCCGACCAATTAAAAGTCAATAGGTGTCAGTTGCGGCGTTAATGTGCGTTTTGCGCGCTACATCTTTACGTAATAAAATTGTTGTAGCTTTTGACGTCAACACGAAAAATATTTTCCCTTTAGGATCTGCTTTGACTAAGGGTATGTTCACACGGCGTAATTTGCGGGGCGTATTTTAGCATGTAATTGCCCTGCGCGTATTGCGGCACGTACAGTATGCATCGCAATACGCTGAAGAAGCCTTTGTTATCAACTTTGTATCGGTTTCCACACATGATGAATTTTTAGGTTGAGAGTCCCCTTCCTAATATAACTTATTTAATGGGTTGTCTCACTGCAAAGATTTGCTTTCAACATGTAGGGAACAGTAAATGAAGACTTTTTACAAATACATTGCTTTGTTTATTTTGCTTTGTTGAGGAGATAAGAGAGATTTTATGTGATCTGTGTGCACACAGGTTTCTCTGGTTACCGTCCTGCTCTCCCATTCTCTGCTCTTTGTCTTATGCTACTCACAAAACGTTCGGGATATTTGGCTTTTGGTTGAAATTTCAGGATAAATAGAAAATTTCTTGCATTTTTTTTTTCAGTGCCCTAAATGAGCAATCTCTCCCCTGTAGATGCAGTAAATGCCCCATCTCTCCCCTGTAGATGCAGTAAATGCCCCGTCTCTCCCCTGTAGAGGCAGTAAATGCCCCGTCTCTCCCCTGTAGATGCAGTAAATGCCCCGTCTCTCCCCCTGTAGAGGCAGTAAATGCCCCGTCTCTCCCCTGTAGAGGCAGTAAATGCCCCGTCTCTCCCCTGTAGATGCAGTAAATGCCCCGTCTCTCCCCTGTAGATGCAGTAAATGCCCCGTCTCTCCCCTGTAGAGGCAGTAAATGCCCCGTCTCTCCCCTGTAGAGGCAGTAAATGCCCAGTCTCTCCCCTGTAGATGCAGTAAAAGCCCCGTCTCTCCCCGGTCGAGGCAGTGAGTGCCCCGTCTCTCCCCTGTAGAGGCAGTAAATGACCCGTCTCTCCCCTGTAGAGGCAGTAAATGCCCCGTCTCTCCCCTGTAGAGGCAGTAAATGCCCCGTCTCTCCCCATTAGATGCAGTAAATGCCCCGTCTCTCCCCTGTAGAGGCAGTAAATGCCCCGTCTCTCCCCTGTAGAGGCAGTAAATGCCCCGTCTCTCCCCTGTAGAGGCAGTAAATGCCCCGTCTCTCCCCTGTAGATGCAGTAAATGCCCCGTCTCTCCCCTGTAGAGGCAGTAAATGCCCCGTCTCTCCCCTGTAGATGCAGTAAATGCCCCGTCTCTCCCCTGTAGAGGCAGTAAATGCCCCGTCTCTCCCCTGTAGAGGCAGTAAATGCCCCGTCTCTCCCCTGTAGAGGCAGTAAATGCCCCGTCTCTCCCCCTGTAGAGGCAGTAAATGCCCCGTCTCTCCCCCTGTAGAGGCAGTAAATGCCCCGTCTCTCCCCTGTAGAGGCAGTAAATGCCCCGTCTCTCCCCTGTAGAGGCAGTAAATGCCCCGTCTCTCCCCTGTAGAGGCAGTAAATGCCCCGTCTCTCCCCCGTAGAGGCAGTAAATGCCCCGTCTCTCCCCTGTAGATGCAGTAAATGCCCCGTCTCTCCCCTGTAGAGGCGGTAAATGCCCCGTCTCTCCCCTGTAGATGCAGTAAATGCCCCGTCTCTCCCCTGTAGAGGCGGTAAATGCCCCGTCTCTCCCCTGTAGAGGCGGTAAATGCCCCGTCTCTCCCCTGTAGAGGCGGTAAATGCCCCGTCTCTCCCCTGTAGAGGCGGTAAATGCCCCGTCTCTCCCCTGTAGATGCTCACGTCCAGCTGTTCAGGGTCTCAGGACTTTCTGCACAACTTGCTGATCTCTAACAAGGAGCTTAATGGCCAAATTCCCAACAGGTGTTTGATCCCTGAATCGCCCAATACATTTAGGGGATCAATGTGAATTGGGATTTAAACCATCCTTGATTGATCAGCAGGACCTCACCATTGCCAGGCTTCAAGCAGGATGCTCTCAGACGTGGCCACTGGCCTGGAGTGTCATTAGCAGGTTGTATCAGAGATACAGAGAGACTGGAAGAGGCACAGAAAGGCCGGATGATGAACGCCACACTACTCCAGGCACATAAGGGAGGTGAGAGGCACCAAGTGTCACGTCAGAGTATTCGTAACCGGTTACATCAGCGTGGTCTGAGTGCTAGATAACTGGTAAGGGTACCTGACCTGGCTGATGCACAGCACTTTCCCTGTCTGTTACCTCACCTGGCTCATGCACAGCGCTCTCCCTGACCGGTACCTGACCTGGCTGATGCACAGCGCTCTCCCTGACCGCTCCCTTACCCGGCTGATGCACAGCGCTCTCCCTGACAGGTACCTGACCTGGCTGAAGCACAACGCTCCCCCTGACCTGGCTAATGCACAACGCTCTCCCTGGCCAATTCCTGACCTGGCTGATGAAGAGCGCTCTCCCTGACTGATACCTGACCTGGCTGATGCATGGCGCTCTCCCTGACCGGTACCTGACCTGGCTGATGCACAGCGCTTTCCGTACCGGTACCTGAACTGGCTGATGCATAGCGCTCTCCCTGACCTGTACCTGAGTTGGCTGATGCACAACACTCTCCCTGACCGGTACCTGACCTGGCTGATGCATAGCGCTCTCCCTGACCAGCACCTGACCTGGCTGATGCATAGCGCTCTCCCTGACCGGTACCTGACCTGGCTGATGCATAGTGCTCTCCCTGACCGGTACCTGACCCGGCTGATGCATAGCGCTCTCCCTGACCGGTACCTGACCTGGCTGATGCACAGCGCTCTCCCTGACCGGTACCTGACCTGGCTGATGCACAGCGCTCTCCCTGACCGGTACCTGACCCGGCTGATGCACAGCGCTCTCCCTGACTGGTACCTGACCTGGCTGATGCATGGTGCTCTCCCTGACCGGTACCTGACTCGGCTGATGCACAGCACTCTCCCTGACTGGTACCTGACCTGGCTGATGCATAGTGCTCTCCTTGACTGGTAACTGACCTGGCTGATGCACAGCGCTCTCCTTGACTGTTACCTGACCTGGCTGATGCATAGTGCTCTCCTTGACTGGTACCTGACCTGGCTGATGCACAGCGCTCTCCCTGACCGATACCTCACCTGGCTGATGCACAGCGCTCTCCCTGACCGATGCCTGACCTGGCTGATTCACAGCGCTCTCCCTGACCGACTCCTGACCTGGCTGATGCACAGCGCTCTCCCTGACCAGTACCCGACCTGGCTGATGCATAGCGATCTCCTTGACATCTCCGGCATCGTTGGCTCCATCATTGAACAGCTCTGAGGAGCACTGGCCCATCGTCCGCCATAGTTGCTCCCTGGCCCAGTCGATGATGCCTGTGCTTGGTGCTGTGGTCAGGTACCCTTGCCGGTCGTCTAGTCTGCAGACCACGCTGATGGTTACGAATGGTCTGACGTGACACTTGGATGCCTCTCACCTCTCTTGAAGCCCAGTACATTGCTTTGTCCCAGGGCCCATAATTATGTTAAGGTTTCCTGTGGAAGGGTTAACGTTCTTGGCGATGCCTAGTACTAGTGGACCTTACCTGGTATATTCCAGCCATGAAAGTCAGCGCCGCCGCTATACTGATCGCGTAGCATTCCTTTCCACATTCAACGCTCAACGGGCCAAAGGTAATGTTGACCGTAGTGACGTTCATGATGATATCTGTCGCATTCCCGTCTTTTATAGTCTTGAGAACATCATCATCCAGGTCAAAACCCGCCAACTGCACCTCCCGATCGACCACCTGACCGACCATCAGGCTCAGCAAGCTGAAAATCCCCACCGACACGTGTCGGGAGGTCCCCATGATGAAATAGATAAGGTTGGCAAAAAAGGACGTGTACAAGCTGTAGATGGGCTTCAGACCGGCCAAGAGGGAGTAGGCGATGGCCTGAGGCACCAGGATGATGCCTATGATTAGCCCCGACATGATGTCCCCCCATGTGTTCTCCTTGAAGTTGTATTTTGGAAGCCATCGGATGACGGGAAGAAACCCCGTCAAGGTCTTCTTGGCTTTCCTGGTCGTACAAGTACATTGGTTCCTAAGTTTGGTCTTCAGAGACTTGGAGATCTTCACGCGGTGGTTGGCTCTTCTTTCCAGGTGGAGGTGGTTGTGCGTTGGTTGGGCTTCTAGTTGGTTTTCGTCAGTCTCGCTTTTCATTTTTGTTACGTTTGTATCATTCAACACTAAAAACCAAAAATGAAACACAAATGTCAAATCACAGTATAAAAAAAATATTGAAAACATTTTTTGGGGGGGATGGACCTGGTTTCTAGTTGGTTTTACTTTCGTTCTAAAACTATCCAAAGAAAAAAAATACACAAGTGGGGCTGGGCTTAAAGGGGTTGTCCATTTGTAGTATTATATTATGTGAACCCTGTTTAAGTGGCCATTTTTTACATTGGTGTTGGGCTTAAAGGGGTTGTCTCACTACAAGGATTGCTTTTTATGTTAAAGATCTTGCAAAAACAAGTCACTTTGTAATATATCTCCATTAACAGTGTCCTACCTATTCTGAGATATCCCCTCTTGTATGGACTGCATCAGCTTGTCAGGTCACTATAGCTACAGATCTGTTTGATCTCTCCTGTTAGGCTGCCAGCACTGGTCACTATAGCTACAGACCTGTTTGATCTCTCCTGATAGGCTGCCAGCACTGGTTGCTATAGCTACAGACCTGGCTTCTACTGCAGCCTAGTGGAAGCCAGTAAACACACCCCTGAATTCAAAGTGAAACCAAGAAAACAGGACTGAGGTAAGATGAATCAATGTAGTGAGACAACCCTTTAAAGGGGTTGTCTATTAGTAGCATTGTGGTGGGCTTAAAGGGGTTGTCCATTAGTAGCATTATGGTGGGCTTAAAGGGGTTGTCCATTAGTAGCATTATGGGGGCTTAAAGGGATTGTCCATTAGTATCATTATATAATGTGAACCCTGCTTAAAAGTGTCCATTTTTAACGTTGGTGTTGGGGGCTGGGCTTAGAGGGGTTATCAATTAGTAGTATTATATTATGTGAACCCTGCTTAGAAATGGCCATTTTTACATTGGTGTTGGGGGCTGGGCTTAAAGGGGTTGTCCATTAGTAGTATTATGTTGGGCTTAAAGGGGTTGTCCATTAGTATCATTATATAATGTGAACCATTCTTAAAAGTGGCCCTTTTTTACATTGGTATTTGGGGCTGGTGTTAAAGGGGTTGTCGATTAGTAGTATTGTGGTGGGCTTAAAGGGGTTGTCCATTAGTAGCATTATGGTGGGCTTAAAGGGGTTGTCCATTAGTAGCATTATGGGGGGCCTAAAGGGGTTGTCCATTAGTAGTATTATATTATGTGAACCATGCTTAAAAGTGACCATTTTTTACATTGGTGTTAGGGGCTGGGCTTAAAGGGGTTATCCATTAGTAGTATTATATTATGTGAATCTTGCCAAAAGTGGCCATTTTTCACAAAGGTGTTGGGAGCCGGGCTAAAGGGGTTGTCCATTAGTAGTAGTAGTATGTTGGGCTCAAAGGGGTGGTCCATTAGTAGTAGTATGTTGGGCTCAAAGGGGTGGTCCATTAGTAGTATTATATTATGTGAACCCTGCTTAAAAGTGGTCATTTTTCACATTGGTATTGGTGGGCTGGTGTTAAAGGGGTTCTCCATTAGTAGTATTATATTATGTGAACCCTGCTTAAAAGTGGTCATTTTTCACATTGATGTTGGGGGTTGTATTTAAAGGGGAACTGTAAAAATAGAAGCAAGTGATCCCACCTAGGCTTAAAACGATTGTCCATTAGTAGTATTATATTATGTGAACCCTGCTTAAAAGGAACCATTTTTCATATTGGTGATGGTGTTTGGGCTTAAAGGGGTTGTCCATTAGTAGTATTATGTTGGGCTTAAAGGGGTTGTCCATTAGTAGTATTATGTTGAGCTTAAAGGGGTTGTCCACTAGTAGTATTATGTTGGGCTTAAAGGGATTGTCCATTAGTAGTATTATGTTGGGCTTAAAGGGGTTGTCCATTAGTAGTAGTATGTTGGGCTTAAAGGGGTTGTGCATTAGTAGTAGTATGTTGGGCTTAAGGGGGTTGTCCATTAGTAGCATTATATTATGTGAACCCTGCTTAAAAGTGGCCATTTTTTACATTGGACTTGGGAGCTGGATTTAAAGGAGGTTGTCCACAAATTTTACAAAGATGATCTGCTGGTCAAGGGGAACATTAAAAATAGAAACTAGTTATTCCACTTGGTCTTAAAGGGGTTGTCCATTAGTAGTATTATGTTGGTCTTAAAGGGGTTGTCCATTAGTAGTATTATGTTGGTCTTAAAGGGGTTGTCCATTTAGTAGCATTATATCATGTGAACCCTGCTTAGAAATGGCCATTTTTCACATTAGTGTTGGGGGCGGGGCTTAAAGGGGTTGTCCATTAGTAGCATTATATTATGTGAACCCTGCTTATGTGCTTAAAAGCACCACCCAAAAGAATGGACATGTCCATTCTTTTTTTTTTCTGCTCCACAGATTTAGAGTTTGTGGTGTGGGAAATCCGCGCTGTGTGAGCGACCGTGCAGAGCGCCCAGTCAGGTGAGCGGCTGTCGGGTGACACAAGCAGTTTACTGTGGAATCTGCTTTCGCGTTAAACCTGCTTTGTAAACTCGCCCTGAAGCTACGGCCCGTGCATCACTTTGCGGCGCAGTTTGCACCACCTTACAGAGGGGGCGCCTCATCTCTGGAGCGCTGTCGACGCGTTTCCAGCTTAAAGCAGTGAGGATCCTGGTGGGGCGGGGGGCAGCGAGCTGTCACCGCTTCTGCTGCTGTGTCATCCTACCTGCTGGTTTTTCTAAGCAGTAACTCAGGATGATGGTGCTTGGATTTCTCTAGTGTATATATAACTTATAGGATGTCTGTCAAAGGTGCCTGCTGACTCATGCTGATGCCGCTCTATACCCGCAGCCAGGACACGAGCAGAAGAATTTCCCCAAGATTTTTTTGTTGTTTAGTTTTCATAATGTTTTATTTCTTAAAAACAAAAACAAAAATGAACAAAAAAAGAAAGGAGCCGAACCTTTCTGACTATATCCAACTTAACGTTAAAGGGGGGCTCCCACCATAGACTTTGATGATATAGTGATAGGATAGGACATCAATTTCTGGTAGATGTGGGTCCCACCTCTGGCCCCCAAACCTATTCCACTCCCCTGTACTGGAAACTCCCATAGAACAGAATGGAGAACACAGCGCTCCCCTGTACTGGGAACTCCCATAGAACAGAATGGAGAACACAGCGCTCCCCTGTACTGGGAACTCCCATAGAGGAGAATGGAGAACACAACGCTCCCCTGTACTGGGAACTCCCATAGAGGAGAATGGAGAACACAGCGCTCCCCTGTACTGGGAACTCCCATAGAACAGAATGGAGAACACAGCGCTCCCCTGTACTGGGAACTCCCATAGAACAGAATGGAGAACACAGCGCTCCCCTGTACTGGGAGCTCCCATAGAGGAGAATGGAGAACACA
The DNA here is from genome assembly GCA_025379985.1 of Phyllomedusa bahiana. Taxonomy (NCBI): domain Eukaryota; kingdom Metazoa; phylum Chordata; class Amphibia; order Anura; family Hylidae; genus Phyllomedusa; species Phyllomedusa bahiana. The sequence goes on along the minus strand of JAODAL010002220.1, from coordinate 82,005 downwards.
GCGCTCCCCTGTACTGGGAACTCCCATAGAACAGAATGGAGAACACAGCGCTCCCCTGTACTGGGAAGTCCCATAGAGGAGACTGGAGAGCACAACGCTCCCCAGTCCTGGGAACTCCAATAGAACAGAATGGAGAACACACCGCTTCCCTGTATTGGGAACTCCCATAGAACAGAATGGAGAACACAGCGCTCCCCTGTACTGGGAGCTCCCATAGAGGAGAATGGAGAACACAGCGCTCCACTATACTGGAAACTCCCATAGAACAGAATGGAGAACACAGCGCTCCCCTGTACTGGGAACTCCCATAGAACAGAATGGAGAACACAGCGCTCCCCTGTACTGGGAACTCCCATAGAACAGAATGGAGAACACAGCGCTCCCCTGCACTGGGAACTCCCATAGAACAGAATGGAGAGAACACAGCACTCCCCTATAGTGGGAACTCCTATAGAACAGAATGGAGAACACAGCGCTCCCCTGTACTGGGAACTCCCATAGAACAGAATGGAGAGAACACAGCACTCCCCTGTAGTGGGAACTCCCATAGAACAGAATGGAGAACACAGCGCTCCCCTGTACTGGGAACTCCCATAGAACAGAATGGAGAACACAGCGCTCCCCTGTACTGGGAACTCCCATAGAGGAGAATGGAGAACACAGCACTCCCCTGTACTGGGAACTCCTATAGAACAGAATGGAGAACAGAGCACTCCCCTGTAATGGGAACTCCCATAGAACAGAATGGAGAACACAGCACCCCCCTGTATTGGGAACTCCCATAGAACAGAATGGAGCGAACACAGCGCTCCCCTGTACTGGGAACTTCCATAGAACAGAATGGAGAACAGAGCCATGCACATGTGTGATTGGATCTCTATTCTGAGCCGACCTTTTCCAGGGCCCATTCCGGAGATAAGTGCGGGTCCCAGAGATCTGATTTTGTTGGAATATCTTAGTAATTTTCTGTAGGGACTTTCCAGACGCTAGAAATCGGTGGTTTGGAACTTCCTCAATTTCAAAAATTTTGACTGCTCCCAAAACGGGACAAAGACCTTTCCAAGCACAGAAGAGGAAGAACAGTTCGTTGCTCTCATTCTTCTCTTCTTTTCTAGTTTACGTTGTCTTTTCCCCCCCTTTTAGTTGCTGGACACAGGGGCGTAGCTACAGGGGGTGCAGAGGTAGCAGTCGCTACCGGGCCCTGCAGCCTGAGGGGGCCCAAAAATCTCACTGTCTCTATCTCTTTCTATCTGTTTCTCTCTCTTTATTTCTGTCTGTCTCTGCCTCTCTGTATCTCTGTACCTGTCTGTGTGTCTCTCTCTGTCTCTTATTCTGTATGTCTGTCTTTGTCTCTGTTTTTCTCTCTCTTGCTGTATCTGTCTCTCTGTTTCCCTCTCTCTCTGTATCTCTGTCTGTCTCTCCCTGTCTCTCTATCTGTCTGTGTCTCTCTTTCTCTCACTGTCTCTTTCTCTGTATATCTGTCTTTCTGTCTCTCTGTATATCTGTCTCTCTCTCTGTATCTGTCTCTCTCTCTCTGTATCTGTCTCTCTCTCTGTATCTGTCTCTCTCTCTCTCTGTATCTGTCTCTCTCTCTCTCTGTATCTGTGTCTCTCTCTCTCTGTATCTGTCTCTCTCTCTCTCTGTCTCTCTCTCTGTATCTGTCTCTCTCTCTCTCTGTCTCTGTCTCTCTCTCTCTCTGTATGTCTGTCTCTCCGTTTCTCTCTCTCTGTATCTCTGTCTCTCTCTATATCTTTCTGTCTCTCTGTCAGTGTCTCTTTCTTTCTTTTTCTCTCTGTATGTCTGTCTCTCCGTTTCTCTCTCTCTGTATCTCTGTCTCTCTCTATATCTTTCTGTCTCTCTGTCAGTGTCTCTTTCTTTCTTTTTCTCTCTGTATGTCTGTCTCTCCGTTTCTCTCTCTCTCTGTATCTCTTTCTGTCTTTTTGCCTCTCCCTGTATCTGTCTGTCTCTCTCTGTCTCTTTGTCTCTCTCTGTATCTCTGTTTGTCACTCTGTATCTTTGTCTCTCTCTCTCTCTGTATATCTCTCTCTGTATGACTGTCTCTCTCTGTATCTCTTTCTGTCTTTTTGCCTCTCCCTGTATCTGTCTGTCTCTCTCTGTCTCTTTGTCTCTCTCTGTATCTCTGTTTGTCACTCTGTATCTTTGTCTCTCTCTCTCTCTCTGTCTTTCTCTCTCTGTATGTCTGTCTCTCCGTTTCTCTCTCTCTGTATGTCTGTCTCTCCAATTCTCTCTCTCTGTATCTCTTTCTGTCTCTCTGTCTGTGTCTCTTTCTTTCTTTCTTTCTTTCTTTCTTTCTCTCTCTGTATTTCTGTCTCTCTGTTTCTCTCTCTGTATCTCTGTCTTTCTCTGTATGTCTGTCTCTCTGTATCTCTTTCTGTCTCTTTGTCTCTCTCTGTATCTCTGTTTGTCACTCTGTATCTGTCTCTCTCTCTGTATATCTCTCTCTGTATGACTGTCTCTCTCTGTATCTCTTTCTTTCTGTCTCTCTGTCAGTGTCTCTTTCTTTCTTTCTCTCTCTGTATGTCTGTCTCTCCGTTTCTCTCTCTCTGTATCTCTGTCTCTCTCTGTATGTCTGTCTCTCTGTTTCTCTCTCTCTGTATCTCTTTCTGTTTCTCTGTCTTTCTTTCTTTCTCTCTCTGTATTTCTGTCTCTGTTTCTCTCTCTCTGTATCTCTGTCTCTCTCTGTATGTCTGTCTCTCTGTTTCTCTCTCTCTGTATCTCTGTCTCTCTCTGTATGTCTGTCTCTCTGTATCTCTTTCTGTCTCTTTGTCTCTCCCTGTATCTCTGTCTGTCTCTCGCTGTCTCTTTGTCTCTCTCTGTCTCTCTGTATCTGTCTGTCTCTTTCTCTTTCTCTCTCTGTATCTCTGCCTGTCTCGCTGTTTCTCTTTATCTGTCTCTCTCTCTCTCTCTGTGTATCTCTATCTATTTCTCTCTCTCTCTATAAGTCCAAACATATCTAATTGTATTTTTTGGAGACAGCACCTCCCCAAAGAAATATAAAAAGGTTATTTTTAAAATGAGTAAAATGTAACATTACTAAAACATTAAAAACGACATAAATTACAATAACGACATCATTGATATTTCACAATGAGTTTCATAAAACCAACGGTGCCGTTTTTTTTTCATTTTCACTCCACAAATATCTTGTTCCTTCCTCCGTCTGGTTTCCCGACCCATTACACGGCAGCCTTTAAAAATTAAACTTCTTCAGCAAACAACAAGTTATCACATGGAATTTTGGAAGGTAACTAAAGCTGAAACGTTGTTGCTCTATAAAACTGCGTCGGGAAGGGGTTAAGATGCTATAGAACCACCAGTGAAACCAATTTAAAAAAAATATTCCGAAACCTTCAAAGATTTCTAAAGTTCAGCTTCTGAATGAACCTGGGCAATGTTCAGGGATATGTAGGTGCGCGCGGTGTAGATAGGGGGGAGTACAGAGTAAAATTTTGTCATGCCCTCTTACCTAGTCGTCACTCTTCCTCCAGGAGGACGTCTCCTTTTCTCAACTCTTCTCCTACATATGAGTCACCTTTATTCTGACTTCTCCGGTGGGCAGGTCCGGTCGCAGACACAGAACGCCTTCACAAATTGTCTTTAGTTACCTGTAAACAGTAGCACATTGGGACGGATATTGTTATTGTACATAAGAATTTGGGAGAGGGTTGCGGTATGTTTTGCTTATGCAACTGTCCTGTTTTAATTATAGAGGAATGAACGCGCTCCCATTCTATGGACCGAAGTGTGAAGTTTTGCAAATATTGGGTCAGACATTGTCTGATCCGGGTGCCAAAAGCCCCTGGTGGATTCCATTGGCTTAAAGTAGGGTCCATCAAGATTCCTTCATGGTTCCCAATGCTTTGATGGCAAAAATAGTGATGCTCTTGATGGCAAATGTATCCTAACGTCCTACAGAACCTCCAATGCAGATGTTAGAAGTCTACACATTCAAGAAAAGATGGTCAAACCCAGTTATGTTATATGTATGGGGGCGTCCAAACTCCTTCGCGATAGATGATATTGGACTAGAGGCGTTGAGTCTCAATGCCCGATCATATTGCTTTGTATTTGGAGATATTTGGACTCCAAAGGAGAGGTAATATTCAGTGGCCAATGGCATGAAAATGGCAGTATTACCAACAAAATGGCATGGATGTTCCAACTACCTGTAGGCATGGTTTTGGCCACATGTTGGGTTTTGTTCTACCTGGACATAAGCTGACTCCAAAGAAGAAGAAACATGCAGTGGCCGATGGTGGAAAACTTTAGTAAACTGCTGTGGACTTTGGCCACTACCTTTTAGACATGGGTATGACCAGATGTGGACATATTCTTGGCCACCTGTTGGGTTTTGTTCTACCTGGAGATATGCCGACTTCAAAGGAGTGGTCAATATTGTCCACTGCCTTTAAGCACTGGCTTGACCCCATGTGGGCATGGTTTTGGCCACATGTTGGATTTTGTTGCATCTCCAAAGGAGAAGAAACATGCAGTCACCAATGGAGGGAAACTTCAGTGTTACTTCAGTGGTCAACATTGGCCACTTCCTTTAGGCATTGGTTTGGCCCCATATGGACATGGTTTTGGCCACATGTTGGCTTTTGTTGCATCTCCAAAGGAGAAGAAACATGCAGTGGCTGATGGTGGAAAACTTCAGTATTACTTCAGTGGTCAACATTGGCCACTGCCTTTAGGCATTGGCTTGACCACATGTGGGCATGGTTTTGGCCACATGTTGGCTTTTGTTGCACCTCCACATGCTTACTCCAAATAAGAAGAAACATGCAGTGGCCAATAGCTGGAAACTGCAGTATTACTGTCAAAATGGTGTGGACGTTGGGAAATTCGTGTAGATATGGTTTTGACCACATGTTGGCGTTTGTTATATCAAGAGATATGATGACTCCAGAGTAGAGGAAACCTGAAGTAGCCATTGTCTAAAAACTGCAGTATTATTGGTATAGTGGTGTGGAAATTGGCCACTGTCCATAGGCATGGGTTTGACTAGATGTGGTGGCTTTTGTGATATCTGGAGACATGCCGACTCAAAGGGAGAATAAACATGCAGTGGCCAATGGCAAAACACATCAGTATTACTAGTAAACTGGTGTGGACTTGGGCAACTACGTATAGGAATGGGTATGACCAGATGTGGGCATGGTTTTGGCTACATGTTGGCTTTTGTTCTACTTGGAGATGTGCCAACTCCGTTAGAGAAAACTTGCAGTAACCTTTGGCAGTATTACTGGTAAAGAGGTGTGGACATTGACCACTGCCGGAAAACATGGGTATGACCAAATATGGACATAGTTTTGGCCACATGTTTGGCTTTCTTCCACCTGGAGATATGCCGACTCCAAAGGAGAAGAAACATGCAGTGGCCGATGGTGGAAAGCTTCAGTATTCCTAGCAAAATGGTTTTCGACGTTGAACACTGCCTGTAGGCATGGGTTTGACCAGATGTGGGCGTGGTTTTGGCTAGATGTTGACTTTTGTTCTTCATGGAGATGTGCCAAATCTGGGAGAGAAAACATGTAGTAACCAATGACAGTATTACTCGTAAAGAGGTGTGGACATTGGCCATTGCCGGTTGACATAGGCTTGACCAGATGTGGCTTTGTCCACATGTTGGCTCTTGTTCTACTTGGAGATATGCTGAGGATGACATGTCTCCGTTGGCCAAAAACTCCAGTAGTACTAGCAAATGGTGTGGACATTGACCATTGCCTATGGGTAGGTATGGGTTTGACCAGATGTGGGTATGATTTTGGCTACATGTTGACTTTTGTTCTCCATGGAGAGGTGTCAACTGCGGGAGAGAAAACATGCAGTAAACAGTTGCTAAAAATGGCAGTATTACCAGTAAAGAGGTGTGGCCACTGCCGGAAGACATGGGTATGACCAGATGTTGGCATGGTTTTGGCTACAGTTTGGCTTTTGTTCTCCATGGAGATGTGCCGACTCTGAAAGAGAGAATACATGCTGTAACCTATGGCAGTATTACTGGTAAAGAGGTGTGGACATTGTCCACTGCCAGTAGACATGGGTACTACCAGATTTGGGCATGGTTTTGGCTACAGTTTGGCTTTTGTTCTCCTTGGAGATGTGCCAACTCCAGGAGAGAAAACATGCAGTAACCAACTGCAGTGTTACGCGTAAAGAGGTGTGGACATTGACCATTGCCGGTTTGACCAGATATGGGCATGGCTTTGGCCACATGTTGGCTCTTGTTATACCTGGAGACATGCTGATTTCAAAGTAGAGGATGACATATCTCTGATGGCTAAAAACTTCAGTATTACTAACAAATTTACTGGTAAAGAGGTATGGACATTGGCCATTGCTGGTCGACATAGGTTTAACCAGGTGTGGACATGACTTTGGCCACATGCTCTACTTGGAGACATGCTGATTTCAACATAGAGGATGACATGTCTCTGATGGTTGAAAACTCTAGTATTGCTAGCAAATGGAGTGGACATTGTCCATCGCCTATAGGTATGGGTTTTGACCAGATGTGGGCATGGTTTTGGCTACACATTGGCTTTTGTTCTCCATGGAGATGTGCCAAATCTGGGAGAGAAAACATGCAGTAACCTACATCAGTATTACTGGTAGAGAGATGTGGACACTGGCCACTGCCAGTAAACATAGGTATGACCAGATGTGGGCATGGTTTTGGCTACAGTTTGGGTTTTGTTCTCCATGGAGATGTGCCGACTCCAGGAGAGAAAACATGCAGTAACCTACATTAGTATTACTTGTAAAGAGGTGTGGACATTGACCATCGCCTATAGGTATGGGTATGACAGGATGTGGGCATGGTTTTAGCTACACGTTGGCTTTTGTTCTCCATGGAGATGTGCCGACTCCGGGAGAGAGAAATGCAGTAACCTACATCAGTATTACTGGTAAAGAGGTGTGGACATTGGCCACTGCCGGTAAACATGGGCATGACCAGATGTGGGCATGGTTTTGGCTACATGTTGGCTTTTGTTCTCCATGGAGATGTGCCAACTCCGGGAGAGAAAACATACAGTAACCAGTGGCAGTATTACTGGTAAAGAGGTGTGGACATTGGCCATTGCTGTTAAACATACTGTAGGTATGACCAGATGTGGGCATGGTTTTGGCTACACGGCTTTTGTTCTTCATGGAGATATGTGAACTCCAGGAGAGAAAACATACAGTAACCAGTGGCAGTATTACTGGAGATGTGCCGACTCCGGGAGAGAGAAATGCAGTAACCTACATCAGTATTACTGGTAAAGAGGTGTGGACATTGGCCATTGCCGGTCGACATAGGTTTGACCAAATATGGGCATGGTTTTGGCCAAATGTGAACCTGACCTCAATTTGAGGACTTCAAAACAACTTCCTAGTTTTGATATCACGTTCCGTAAGTTTGGAGTTGGATCATTCATTGGTTTGGGGGGTGACCACTGTAAGTGGAGGTTGCAGTGCATATCGATGACACGTGCAGGACGGGATCGCCGGTTGGCACGCAGTCCCAGTTGGCGGACCGCCACGGGGTGATGTGTAAACAGCACATAGGTTACATTTGGAACGAAGGTGTTTTGCTCATGTTTTTATATAAAATATTACAGAAATTAACTTTTAGTACAAGTCGTCTTCCTCCTTCCAGGTTATGAATGCGCTTGTTTCACGGGAGCAGCTGTGTTTATGGCCAAAACTTCTCCAACCTGTTGTCTTTGTCTTAGTCCTCTCTGGCAGCCGGGGAGCTATTGCCGGACTGTATTAATAGTGACTCAATAAAGATAATCTAATAATCCCAGTGTGAGAAGATCACGTGTTTGGAAGCTTGTGTGACCATAGTCCAGGGAGAGCTGGGGTGACTGGGTGCTGCTGTAGAGGTGTCCAGAGTAAGAAGAACATGCTTTATTCCAAAAACAGCACCACACGTGTCCACATAAAACAGAACAGGAGCAAGTCTGGGTGACGACCGCTTTGCATGGAGGTAACATAGGTGTGAACTCGGGCAAAACGGCCGTCGCCTTGTCAATTTATTGGTCATTGACCAAATGGCAAAAAATGGCCACAAAAAAAATTAAGCAGTATTGTACAAGAGCCAAGACAATACTTGCCAATCTTGTTTCTCCTGATTCTGTTAGAGTTTATCCCCACCACTGGGAACACCCCCAATGCATAGTGGAAATGCCCCAGAACACCCCCAATACATAGTGGAAATGCCCTGGATCACCCCCAATACATCCTTGAATACCCTGGAACAGTCCCAATACATCCAGGAATGCCCTGGAACACACCCCAATACATCCGGGAATGCTCTGGAACACCCCAATACATCCGGGAATGCCCTGGAACACACCCTAATACATTCAGGAATGCATTGGAACACCCCCAATACATCTGGGAATGCCCTGGAACACCTCCAATACATCCATGAATGCCCTGGAACACCCCCAATACATCCGGGAATGCATTGGAACACCCCAATACATCCATGAATGCCCTGAAACACCCCCAATATATCCGGGAATGCCCTGGAACACCCCCAATACATCCAGGAATGCCCTGGAACATACCCCAATACATCTGGGAAGGCCCTGGAACACCCCCAATACATCCGGGAATGCCCTGGAACATACCCCAATACATCTGGGAAGGCCCTGGAACAGTCCCAATACATCCGGGAATGCCCTGGAACACTCCCAATACATCCGGGAATGCCCTGGAACACCCCCAATACATCCGGGAATGCCCTAGAAAACCCCAATACATCCAGGAATGCCCTGGAACACCCCCAATACAACTGGGAATGCCCTAGAACAGTCCCAATACATCCGGGAATGCCCTGGAACAGTCCCAATACATCTGGGAATGCCCTGGAACACTCTTAATACATCCGGGAATGCCCTGGAACACCCCCAATACATCCGGGAATGCCCTGGAACACCCCAATACATCCGGAAATGCCCTGGGACACCCCAATACATCCGGGAATGCCCTGGAACATGCCAATACATCCGGGAATGCCCTGGAACACCCCCAATACATCCGGGAATGCCCTGGAACAGTCCCAATACATCTGGGAAGGCCCTGGAACACCCCCAATACATCCGGGAATGCCCTGGAACATGCCAATACATCCAGGACTGCCCTGGAACACCCCCAATACATCCGGGAATGCCCTAGAACACCCCCAATACATCCGGGAATGCCCTGGAACATGCCAATACATCCGGGAATGCCCTGGAACACCCCCAATACATCCGGGAATGCCATGTATCTTTATTTTTGGAAGAAACGGGAGAGTTGGCAAGTATGGGTAAGACCTAAACCTAAAAGTTGGTGCTTGAAGACCTTTTTATAAAATTGTGGGAAGCTACCTGTCCTTACTATGCAACCTCCCTTAGATGGGATCCTATGCTAAACAGACTCTCATCTTTACTGGGCTTTTTTTGACCCCCTTTCAGATAGGTAACATACATGTACATTGCAATGTCAGGCAAGGTGTATGGTCCAGGCTCAGAAGTAATTTATATGCAAACTTAACGGGGTTGTCTTCCGTCAGAGTTTCATAGATGCATCCTGTCACTTCCTGGTCAGACTGTCTGTAATTAGCATAGGAACTCGGTGCATTCACTCTGTGTATTCAACTCTGTGTTTTCAGTCCGCTAATTAGTTTAGATTAGCTTAGAAGCTTCTCTGAAACTGTGAGCAGAAGGTTTATCTAAAGTAAACAGCAGTAATTACTAGCTTTTGTCTGAAAGATCAGATAACAACAAGCTTTTTACTGCTGGCCAGCACAGAGCTGCCACGACCCCTGCTATCACACAGAACAAACAGCAGGTCGGTCACTGAGGGCACAGAAAGAGCCAGGGAGGTGATAAAATCACTTGTAGCTCCTTAACAAAAAAAGATTAACAAAGCAATGTATTTGGAAAATTTCTTCATTTAGTGTTCCCTACGTTTTGAATGCTATTCATTGTAGTGAGTCAACCCCTTTAAATTATGCCCCCAAAATAATACTTCTCCCGCATTAAACAAGTCCTACTACGGCTGAGTCACTGTAAAAATAAAAAAGTTACGACTGCTGAAATGCAGAGATGCAAAAATTTAAAAAATGTGGCTGCATCATTGAGGCCTTTTCAGGCGCCTGGTGCTTAAGGTGTTAGCTCAAATTTTTATATATTTTTTTAAAAATTGCCGATCGATTCCCTTTAAATACATAAAACCTTTCCCCCTCGCTTCTGGGGCTCGGTGCACTCGGTGCAGAGAGGAGTCGACGGTTTATGTGACTGTTGGAAGGGAGGGATCCGGCCACATGAGTCAGTTCACTTTATAGGGATAATCGATGGTAAAATCGATGTCTGGAGCAGAAGTCGGAGCCAAAATAAATAAGCCTCCCGGTCGGCGCCGGCCGCGGTGCTGTAAAAACTTCCTTCGTGTTGGTAGGAATTTTACTTCCTGCTACACCTCCTTTCAGGCTCGGATCTAAAAACCTGGCAAATTTGACATTTGGAATTTTTGTTTCTTCTTTAAGATCTCCCCAGGGGATTTGAACTTTTTAATATTTTTTATATTTTTTTATACTTTTTAAAACTTTTTTTTTTAACTAATACATGCAGTCCCCCTAGAGCACTTGACCACAAGCAGGCTCGATCGCTTGTTCCCTGTTCTGTATTATATACATAATGTAGAAAGGTGTACCAAGATGGTGCTCTTATTACAGCCTAAGGCAGGAAGTAATAGAAGCTGTAACATGGCAGCTAACGAAACCTTCATTAGGCTTCCAGCTCCCGTAGCAACCACTCGCCATCCTCAATCTCATTGTAGGGTGTGATGGCGGCACCCAAAGGAACCCCTATGTCAATGCCAGAGATAGGACCCCTGTATTAATTCTACTTCCCTTCCTTTCCTGGGCCATTGTGATCGAGTCACTGGAGGATTAGAGGGAGAAACCTGAATTGGAATTTTAATTCCGCAAAGGCTCATCCTGAGCTTCCTAGTTCATTGATCTAAAACTTGCATTACAAAGCTGCACAAACGGCCGCGCCAGTTCCACAGGGGGCGGATTTTAGCGGCTGGTCATAATAATGTGACTCCTCTATATAGCAATGAGGCTGCGCCACTCTGAGCTGTTCCAGCTGTGGAGCTGGGGGGGTCAGGGCTTTTTGGTGACAGGGTCGTGTTTGTTTTGATCCTTCCAAAGTCCTCTAGTTACTTATCAAACCTTGGATTCTGCTACTTAGAAATGTTTTGCTTCTCCTGTTAGCTTTCTCTGCTGTCAGCATCCGCTGTGGTTAAGCCGCTGATCCTTTACTCCACGACTGGCGTCTACGTGGGGGGGGTGATTACATCCAACCTGTTATCTGCCTGCAGTTTCTTTTTTTAGCTTTGTGTTGTTGCAGTTTTCTTGTCTGTGTCTAGTTAACCGGTTCCTTACCGACCTGTTTATTCCCCTTCCTGACTAGACCATTTCCTCCCCTTCCTGACCTTCCCATTTCCCCTCCTTCCTGACCGGCCCATTTCCCCTCCTTCCTGACCGACACGTTTCCCTCCCTTCCTGACCGGCACGTTTCCCTCCCTTCCTGACCGTCCCGTTTCCCTCGCTTCCTGACCATCCCGTTTCCCTCCCTTCCTGACCATCCCATTTCCCCTCCTTCCTGACCGACCTGTTTATTCCCCTTCCTGACCGACTTGTTTATTCCCCTTCCTGACCGACCTGTTTATTCCCCTTCCTGACCGACCTGTTTATTCCCTTTCCTGACCGACCTGTTTATTCCCCTTCCTGACTGGGCCAATTACCCCCCTTCCTGACCATCCCGTTTCCCTCCCTTCCTGACCGTCCCATTTCCCACCCTTCCTGACCGTCCCGTTTCCCCTCCCTTCCTGACCATTCAATTTCCCCTCCCTTCCTGACCATTCAATTTCTCTCCCTTCCTGACCGGTCCCTTTTTCCTCCCTTCCTGACCAACCGACCTGTTTATTCCCATTCCTGACCAACCTGTTTATTCCCCTTCCTGACTGGGCCAATTACCCCCCTTCCTGACCATCCCGTTTCCCTCGCTTCCTGACCATCCCGTTTCCCTCGCTTCCTGACCATCCCGTTTCCCTCGCTTCCTGACCATCCCGTTTCCCTCCCTTCCTGACCATCCCATTTCCCCTCCTTCCTGACCATCCCGTTTCCCTCCCTTCCTGACCGTTCCGTTTCCCCCCATTTCCCTCCCTTCCTGACCGTCCCGTTTCCCTCCCTTCCTGACCGTCCCGTTTCCCTCCCTTCCTGACAGTCCCGTTTCTCCTCCTTCCTGACCTTCCCATTTCCCCTCCTTCTTGACCGGCCAGTTCCCCTCCTTCCTGACCGGCCCATTTCCCCTCCTTTTTGACCGGCCCGTTTCCCCTCCTTTTTTACAGGTCCGTTTCCCCTCCTTCCTGACCGGCCCGTTTCCCCTCCTTTTTGACCGGCCCATTTCCCCTCCTTCTTGACCGGCCCGTTTCCCCTCCTTCTTGACCGGCCCGTTTCCCCTCCTTCTTGACCGGCCCGTTTCCCCTCCTTCTTGACCGGCCTGTTTCCCCTCCTTCCTGACTGGCCCGTTTCCACTGCTTCTTGACCGGCCCGTTTCCCCTCCTTCCTGACCGGCCCGTTTCCCCTGCTTCGTGACCGGCTCGTTTCCCCTGCTTCTTGACCGGCCCGTTTCCCCTCCTTCTTGACCGGCCTGTTTACCCCCATTTCCCTCCCTTCCTGACAGTCCCGTTTCCCCTCCTTTTTTACAGGTCCATTTCCCCCCTTCCTGACCGGCCCGTTTCCCCTCCTTCCTGACCGGCCCGTTTCCCCTCCTTCCTGACCGGCCCGTTTCCCCTCCTCCTTCCTGACCGGCCCGTTTCCCCTCCTTCCTGACCGGCCCATTTCCCCTCCTTCCTGACCGGCCCGTTTCCCCTCCTTCCTGACCGGCCCGTTTCCCCTCCTTTTTTACAGGTCCATTTCCCCTCCTTCTTGACCGGCCCGTTTCCCCTCCTTCTTGACCGGCCCGTTTCCCCTCCTTCCTGACCGGCCCGTTTCCCCTGCTTCTTGACGGGCCCGTTTCCCCTCCTTCTTGACCGGCCTGTTTACCCCCATTTCCCTCCCTTCCTGACCGGCCCGTTTCCCTCCCTTCCTGACCGTTCCGTTTCCCCCCATTTCCCTCCCTTCCTGACTGTCCTGTTTCCCCCTTTCCTGACATGTTCCTATTCTGTAGTACATGCCGGTTTGCTTCCTTGCGTTCTGTTATTTTACTCATTCTTTTTTTTTTACTTTTTCCCGTGTTATAGTTCATTTTATTTCTATGTAGTTTTTACATGTGTTTAAAAAAACATATATAAAATTTAACAGCTAATGTGGAAAATAAGTTGTGTCACTTTTCCATCGCGGCCACTTATATATCGATAACCTATAGTTTTATGGTCGCCGGGCTATGTATTAATGATTTTGTGTGTTTCTTATTCTGTTCTATATAATGCGCCTCCCTAAAATTCAGAGGAAGACTTGTTTTATCACATTTTTTTGGGTGATTTCCTCTGTAACTAGGGCTGGTAGACGGGACTGGAACAAGATAATCTGGTGCCTTAGACAAATAAGGCACATAGCCCCCCTCCAGCCCACTCCATACCTCCTTGCACCCCCTTCCTGCCCGGGATGAAGTGACGCGCTAAGTGGTTGCCTACCTCCGCCTACCCACCATTCTGGCCCTGCTGGTATATTAGCCCTAGTTACAGGGGAAATCCATCCCATGCACTGACTGCAGAGCTGATCTGGGGCTGGTAAGACTCAGCAGCTCCTGCAGTTACGAGCCCCGGTGGTCACATTACCACCAGCAGCAACAGCAGGATGCCGTGCTCCATACAAAGAGATCGGGAAGGCAGGGATGGTAATAAACCGTCCCTGCCTTCTCCCTGGAGAGCTCGGCTGCTGCTGCTGACAGCCTGCTCTCCACTCCCACAGCTGCACAATTAGTGTCCAGGACCGTGCAGAGATATACAGTCACTGCCCGGACGTTTAACTAAGTCAGATGACCACCATGTTGGTACCTTCCTTGGTCCTCTACTATATGTTTTTTCAAATTCTACTATATTGAACGATTTGTGATTGCTGTCACTCATCCTCTCAGGTCCCTACATAGGCCCTTCTGTCATCATGGAGTAATCGCCCCGACAAGGGTGGTCCCAAATTTTCCTAACCCTACAGCTCAATTATTTGATCAAGTATGTAACATTCCAATAACATATCCAATATCCTGTATCCCGACTCGTTTCCCTACTACTTAAAATGACAGCGGTTCATCGTGGACATATCGCCCCGACAAGGGCGGCCCCACATTTTCCTAACCCTAATGCTCCCTATTAAAGCCCTGTCTCAATTGATCAAGTATATAGCATTCCAATAGCATATTCTATAATCTGTATCCCAACTCGTTATCCTCCTGCTTAAAAGTTGTTCATCAGGTGAAATATGATAATGAAAAGATGATGAAAAGATGATTCTTGGTCCCCACCAGTGGAGTTGATTCTTGGTCCCTACCAGTGGAAGTGATTCTTGGGGCCACCAGTGGAGTTGATTCTTGGGGGCCACCAGTGGAGTTGATTCTTGGTCCTCACCAGTGGAGTTGATTCTTGGGGCCCACCAGTGGAGTTGATTCTTGGCCCCACCAGTGGAGTTGATTCTTTGTCCCCACCAGTGGAGTTGATTCTTTGTACCCACCAGTGGAGTTGATTCTTGGTCACAACCATTCTCGTTGAACCTTGGGGCCCACCAGTGCAGTTTATTATTGGCCCCACAAGTGTAGTTGTTTCTTGGGGCCCACCTGTGGAGTTGATTCTTGGTCCCCACCAGTGGAGATGATTCTTGGGACCCACAAGTGGAGTTGGTTCTTGGAGCCAAACAGTGGAGTAGATTGTTGGGGCCCACCAATGGAGATGGTTCTTGGAGCCCACCAGTGGAGATGATACTTGGGGCCAACTAGTGGACTGTATTCTTAACTTCCACCAGTGGAGTTGATTCTAGGGGCCGGCCTGTGGAGTTGATTCTTGGGTAACAGCCAAGCAGTGTAATTATATTTGGCCCACGAATAACGACCAGGCAGGGTAATTCTATTTGTCCTACATGTAATGGCCAGGCAGTGTAATTATATTTGGCCCATGAGTAATGGCCAGGCAGTGTAATTATATTTGGCCCATGAATAACGGCCAGGCATTGTAATTATATTTAGCCCATGAATAACGGCCAGGCAGTGTAATTATATTTGGACCACGGTAACGTCCAGGCAGTGTAATTATTATTGGCCCACGAGTAACATCCAGGCAGTGTAATTATATTTGACCCACGAGTAACGGCCAGGCAGTATAATTATATTTGACCCACGAGTAACGACCAGGCAATGTAATTATTTGTGGCCCATGAATAATGGCCAAGCAGTGTAATTATATTTAGTCCATGAGTAACGGGCAGGCAGTGTAATTATATTTGGCCCATGAGTAATGGCCAGGCAGTGTAATTATATTTGGCCCATGAATAATGTTCAGGCAGTGTAATTATATTTGGCCCACGAGTAACGTCCAGGCAGTGTAATTATATTTGACCCACGACTAATGGCCAGGCAGTATAATTATATTTGGCCCACGAGTAAAGCCCAAGAAGTGTACTTATATGTAGCCCATGAATAATGGCCAAGCAGTGTAATTATATTTGGCCCAAGAATAATGGCCAGGCAGTGTAATTATATTTGGCCCCTGAGTAATGGCCAGGCAGTGTAATTATATTTGACCCTCGTTTAATGGACAGTCAGTTTAATTATATTTGGCACACGAATAACGGCAAGGCAGTGTAATTATATTTGGTCCACGGGTCACAGCCAGGCAGTGTAATTATATTTGACCCACGGGTAACAGCCAGGCAGTGTAATTATATTTGGCCCACAAGTAATAACCAGGCAGTGTAATTATATTTGGCCCCTGAGTAATGGCCAGGCAGTGTAATTATATTTGACCCACGATAATGGACAGACAGTGTAATTTATTTGGCACATGAATAACGGCCAGGCAGTGTAATTATATTTGGTCCACAAGTAACCAGGCAGTGTAATTATATTTGGCCCACGAGTAACGGACAGGCAGTGTAATTATATTTGGCCCACGGGTAACAGCCAGGCAGTGTAATTATATTTGGCCCACAAGTAATAGCCAGGCAGTGCAATTATATTTGGCCCCTGAGTAATGGCCAGGCAGTGTAATTATATTTGACCCACGAGTAATGGACAGACAGTATAATTATATTTGGCACACGAATAACGGCAAGGCAGTGTAATTATATTTGGTCTACGGGTAACAGCCAGGCAGTGTAATTATATTTGACCCACGGGTAACAGCCAGGCAGTGTAATTATATTTGGCCCCTGAGTAATGGCCAGGCAGTGTAATTATATTTGACCTACGAGTAATGGACAGACAGTGTAATTATATTTGGCACATGAATAACGGCCAGGCAGTGTAATTATATTTGGTCCACAAGTAACGGCCAGGCAGTGTAATTATATTTGGCCCTCGTGTATCTGACAGGCAGTGTAATTATATTTGGCCCATGGGTAACAGCCAGGCAGTGTAATTATATTTGGCCACTGAGTAACGGCCAGGCAGGGTAATTGTATTTGGCCCATGATAACGGTCAGGCAGTGTAATAATATTTGGCCCATGGGTAATAGCCAGGCAGTGTAATTATATTTGGTCCACAAGTAATGGCCAGGCAGTGTAATTATATTTGGCCCATGAGTAACGGACAGGCAGTGTAATTATATTTGGCCCACAAATAACAGCCAGGCAGTGTAATTATATTTGGCCACTGAGTAACGGCCAGGCAGGGTAATTGTATTTGGCCCATGAATAACGGTCAGGCAGTGTAATAATATTTGGCCCATGGGTAATAGCCAGGCAGTGTAATTATATTTGGCCCACAAGTAACGGACAGGCAGTATACAAAGAAGAAAAGGAAAAAGCCAAGAGCTGTCAATACACTGCTCTCACTCAGCCCCTTCCCCCTGCATAGAGCAGAGAAGTGACCATGTAGCAGGAGAAACAACTTGGACTGAGGGATGACTGATAAGATAACATGAACTCCTGCTGAGCCCTAGCATCACTGCAGGCAGCAGGGTACTCCAAAGGGAGACGCGGCACCAGTTGGCCTGCAATATTTGTCCAAGTATTTAATTTTGGCTCACTGTGTATTTGAGTTTGTCACCCCTGATCTAGATGTAGGGCAGAAGAAAGCTTAAAATTTTCTTTCGTGCATATCTTTCTCACCCTTGATTGAACTCAACAGACGTATGTCTTTTTTCAACTGTAGTAACCATGTAACTTAGCTAATTGTAAGAGAACCTGGAACTAACAAGAGAGATGTCAATTGTATCAATGGAAACGTTATACGACTCCTTCATGATGGAGTGCGGCAGAAGATGTTGGTTGTTCCCAGTCAGCCGTGTGGAAAATACAAAGCAGAATGAAGAAAATAGTAAGGTATAGAAGGAAACATCTGGGGGGAGCGATGAAGACACAAAGCGTCAGGATAGAAAAGTCCCAGCAATCTGCCTGGAAAATAGAAAATGCACAAGACAGTAAATGAGGGAACGGAGGCAACAGCTATGGAAGAAATCTCGGACTGAGAGGAGGAAAATGAATACAGATGCTAACAACTGACTCTACTGTGTATGGGGTCCCGGAGCAGACGGATGTCACTGCACCTCTTCTAACCCTACAGTGTATAGGGCCCCGGAGCAGAAGGAAGTCACTGCACCTCTGCTAACCATGCTGTGTATAGGGCCCCGGAGCAGACGGAGTCACTGCCCTCTGCTAACCCTACTGGTATAGGCCCCGGAGCAGACGGTGTCACTGCACCTCTGCTAACCCTACTGTGTATGTGGCCCCGGAGAGACAGATGTCACTGCACCTCTGCTAACCCTACTGTGTATGGGGCCCCGGAGCGGGCGATGTCATGCACCTCTGCTACCAACTGTGTATGGGCCCCGGAGCAGACGGTTGTCACTGCACTCTGCTAACACTACTGTGTGTGGGGCCCGAAGCAGCGATGTCACTGCACCTCTGCTAACCCTACTGTGTATGGAGCCCCGGAGCAGATGGACCCTCCAGCAGCTGTGGGGCCCTGGATGGTGGTGTTGGCTCTATGGACTCTCCAGCAGTTGTGGGGCCCCTGGATTGTGGTGTTGGCACTATGGACCCTCCAGCAGCTGTGGGGCCCTGGAGGGTGGTGTTGGCTCTATGGCCCCTCCAGCAGCTGTGGAGCCCCTGGATGGTGGTGTTGGCTCTATGGACCCTCCAGCAGCTGTGTGGCCCTGGATGGTGGTGTTGGCTCTATGGACCCTCCAGTAGCTGTGGGGCCTCTGGATGGTGGTTTTGGCTCTATGGACCCTCCAGCAGCTGTGGAGTCCCTGGATGGTGGTGTTGGCTCTATGGACTCACAGCAGCTGTGGGGCCCCTGGATGGTGGTGTTGGCTCTATGGACCCTCCAGCAGCTGTGGGGCCCCTGGATGGTGGTGTTGGCTCTATGGCCCTCCAGCAGCAGTGGGGGCCCTGGATGGTGGTGTTGGCTCTATGGACCATCCTGCAGCTTTGGGGCCCCTGGATGGTGATGTTGGCTCTATGGACCTCCAGCAGCTGTGGGGCCCCTGGATGGTGGTGTTGGCTCTATGGGACCCTCCAGCAGCTGTGTGTCCCCTGGATGGTGGTGTTGGCTATATGGCCCCACCAGCAGCGGTGGTGCCCCTGGATGGGGGTGTTGGCTCTATGGACCATCCTGCAGCTTTGGGGCCCCTGGATGGTGGATGTTGGCTCTATGGACCTCCAGCAGCTGCTGTGGGGCCCTGGATGGTGGTTTGGCTCTATGGACTGTCCAGCAGCTGTGGGGCCCCTGGATGGTGGTGTTGGCTCTATGGTCCTCCAGCAACTGTGGGGCCCCTGGATGGTGGTGTTGGCTCTATGGACCCTCCAGCAGCTGTGGGGCCCCTGGATGGTGGTGTTGGTTCTATGGACCCTCCAGCAGCTGTGGGGCCCTGGATGGTGGTGTTGGCTCAAATGACCCTCCAGCAGCTGTGGGGCCCTGGATGTGGTGTTGGCTCTATGGCTTCTCCAGCAAGCGTGGATGCTCCTGGATGGTGGTGTGGGGACTAGGGACCCTCCAGCAGCTGTGGGAGCCCCTGGATGGGGGTGTGTGCTCTACGGCCCTCCAGCAGCTGTGGGGCCCCTGGATGGTGGTGTTGGCTCTATGGACCCTCCAGCAGCTGTGGGGCCCCTGGATGGTGGTGTTGGCTCTATGAACCCTCCAGCAGCTGTGGGGCCCCTGGATGGTGGTGTTGGCTCTATGGACCCTCCAGCAGCTGTGTGACTGCATCTCAAAATAATGGGACAGGACTGTGTATGTTGCAAACCATCAAGTACAAATTATACATTATTTCCACATAGATTATCTCTATAGGCAAACATGGCTCACGGCTGTATATTTGCTTTTGCTCTCATCCATGCAGACACTTCACGGATACGGCTAGAACCTTATCATATGTCAATATACTGTGTCCACATCCCCAGATCTGCATTACCTGGGGATAAGATTTTTTTCTATTACTGCTGCTTTTAGTGTTACATTAGGATCCGTCCACGCGACAATCATTTCCAGTCTGAAATTCACGGGGATTTAGGATTTTAAAACCTTCAAAAAAAACTACCGTAAAAATATCCCCATAGACATCTATTGAAAATCCACATTATAGTCCAAACTTCCGTTTCCAAATTTCCAAATTTTTCAAAAATCAATAACTTTCTGAATCCAGAGTGAAATACGGTGGCAAATTTACTATTGAAGTCAACGGGTCGGCATGAGAAGCGACCTGAAAGTTTTGTGCGCGGATTTTGTTGTGGATCTGCGTAAAACGCGATAGTGCTCTATGATGCAAAAATGATCGAAAAACTAAATCCTAAAATCTGCGTAAAAAAATTTGCCAGGAAAACCGAGTTAAAGGGAATGTGTCATCAAAAAATTACTTATTGTTTAACTCACATTTTTATGTTAAACACATTTTGTAGGAATTTTTCGTTATGTTTTTTTTTTTTTTAATTTTCCATATCACTTTCAGTATTTTGTTTAATAATTCTTAAGTCCTGCAGTTTTCACTTTGGCCACTAGGCTTAATAATCGTCTGACACTTCCTGTTCTGTAGAGAGCTTTTCAGCAGTGTCTGCTCATTATCAGCACAAAGAGGGTCAAACTGAAAGGAGACACCATTGTGTACAGATAAAACAGAATCCACCAGTCACAAGAGGAGATGTCACAGCTCCCCCTCTCCCCTCCCTTCACAGGGAAAACTCTCCTATACAAGTCTATGGGACAGAAACTGTCTTAAGAATCCTATGTGCATGAAGCTACTGTAAAGTATCTCTCTGACTGCTGTTAAAGCAGTGCAAGCAAAAATGTCTTCCCCACATATATATAGACGGCCGGATAGAGAAATCTACAATCAGGAAATAAAAACGGCTCAGAGGAAAAGAATATGGATCAGGGGCTTGATTTAATAAGTAAAAAAAAAAAAATTGGCGACATATTCCCTTTAAAAATGCCTCTTGTTTAAAATACTGTTCAAAAACTCTTTGGGTGAGGCGGTTTTAGGATTCAGAATCCGATGAGCGTTTTGTCCTTTGTTACGTGGACATAGTCTTAGGGTAGGTTCACACGATACATCTCCATGCAAGAAAAATTTGTTCGTCTACACATTGAAATTGCAAGCGCTGATTTTCAACGAAGAAGCGATGTGGTCAGATTTCTGCCTCCTCTACTTTTGTATTTGATGGCGCATAAAGAATAAAAATCCTCGAAAAATACACAAAGATGCTAATTTTCCTCTGCACCCAATGACAGCGATATTTGAACATTGCTTGATGCTTATTTTGGGGTGTACTTCCGTGCCAAATATGCCCCAAAATAAGCATCAAAAAATCAAACTGCAGGAAGAAATAGAATATAACTACGGGCACGTGTTGCCTGAAACGCGTGAGCGTCTTTGTGTTTGTTTTTTTCCATTAACTGGGAAAAAAAAGATTTAGGGCAACATCTTTGAATTCGTTTTCCCCGTGAAAATTCCCGGGTTTCTATAATGTAAAACAGGTGTAAAGGTCAAACATGGCCCCGATGTGCACTCCCTTTTTTAACCTGCCAAAGTTTGGTGCGAAACTGCTATACAAAGTTTGTGGCCAGAGGCATAACTGAAAGCTCTGGGGGCCCCAGTACAAAATGCATAATCGGGCCCCACCTACCTTTGAAACCAAATTTATGATACTGATATCCCCTTTATTTTGGTAAGGGCCCCTTTTGGGCCCCCCAAGGCCCGGGGGCCCGGGGCGGGGGACCGCTACCCCCTGCACCCCAAAATGGGCAACCCCCTGTTAGTGGCATGAGACTTGAATTTTTACTGTTGAAATCATACATTTTCCTCAAATATTTTATTTAAAAACGGGCGTGCCCTGGGGCAATTGAAAAAAAAAGGGGCGCATGCAATTCTAGATTTTCGCCCTTAAGGTCCCGTTAAAAGGGCGTTTTTTGACACTTTTTTTGGGAGCAGCATCAAAAAAACCTCCAAATTGCCCCCCATCATTTTCATTGTTTTCCTAAAAAAAAGCAGCTCGTATTTTCCACCCCAAAAACAAGGTTTTTCAGCGCGTTTTATGCGCTTTTTTGGGTAAGCATTTTTGGGACGCTGAAAAAGAACATCCTGTCAGTTTTTTTTAAAACCCTTTTTGAAAATCAAATTCCCTTTTCAGCACAACAATTCCCATGGGGAAATTCAAGGGAAAACTTCAAAACCTCACCCAAAAAACCTCAGTGCGTTTATAGCCCTTTTTTCCCCCGGCGTGTTTTTTCTTTGCGTTTTTTGGATTTTTTTTGGGGCCGTTTTCAAAGAAACCAACGCTGGCACCAATCGAAGGGGATCGCAAAAGGTTTCTTAGGTATACAACCAGGGGCTCCCCCCTACAAGAGATCAAACAGGTCTGCAGTAAAGTAACCAGTGCAGGCAGCCTATCGGGAGAGATAAAAACAGGTCTGTACTAAAAAACCCAAATTGCGGGGCACCCCATCAGGAGAGATCACACAGGTCTTAGTTTATAGAAAACCAGTGCTGGCAGCCTATCAAAGATCAATCAGGTCTGCAGCAAAGAAACCCAAAGGCTGGCACCACCCAGGAAAAGATCAAACGGGTCTGTAGCTATGGGGGCCCAATGCGGCACCTTTTCAGGAGAGATTGAACAGGCCTGTACTAAAAAGTGACCGTGCGGCAGCCTATCGGGAAAAGATCAAACGGGTTTCTGTACAAAAGGACCCAATGTTTTCAGCCATCAGGAAGATCAAACAGTTCTTTCTAAAAAGGGAAGCCACGCTGGCACCCCTATCGGGGAAAGAAGAACAGGTCTTTTACTATATAAAACCACGCTGGCCCAAACACAGAGAGAGAACATTTCGGGTAGCTAAGTGACCAAAGGGGGCTAAAGCAGGCCCATACAAGGGGGGATATCTGGGAATAGGTAGGACACGGTAATGACACAAAATTGCAAATTGACTTGTTTCTGAAAAGGAAACCACGATCCCCGAATGAAAACGACCCCAAAAAGGGAACAAATTTCCCGGGCCCCCCAAACCCCGGCTGTAACCTGGGGACTGTTTCAACCCCAAAGCACCCGTCTTCTACAAAATTTTTCAAATTTAAAAAAATTTAAAAGAAAACCTAAAAATTTTTAATTTTCGAAACTACCTGGATATCTTCACTTCCCTTTCCCAAATCTTTTTGCAGAACTATGCCCCGTGCCACCCCTGCAGGTGGGCACCACCTCCGCCCGGGTGCGGGGGCTCTTTTCCCGCGCCTTCTTTGGGAGCTGGGGACAAAATACGGTATAATAAAGCAGGAGATAGAGCTCAAAGGGCGCAGGTAGGCGCAGGTCTGTTCGGGTTACAGGAAGACGGGGGAAATGTAAAAGCGCCCCAGGACCGCGAAAAAATTTAAGGAACCCCCCATTGCTAAATTAACTGTTTGCCGAGGGAAAAAATTGTGCAAACTCAGAACTTTCCTGAACTTTGAGTTCGCTCCTCAGGTCCCTTTTTTTTCTTCTTTCCCCCGGGGGACCCTTTTTTCCTGATACTTCGCATGACTATTGATTTTGTCCCAAGCGAGGACCTTAACCCCTTTTCTTCCAAACCGAGTCATAAAGGATTGCTGCTTTTTATGTTAAAGATCTTGCAAAAACAAGTCATTTTGCAATATGTGTCCAGTAACAGTGTCCTACCTATTCCTAGATCTCCCCTCTTGAATGGGCTGCATCAGCTCCTCAGGTCGCTATAGCTACAGACCTGTTCGATCTCTCCTGATAGGCTGCCAGCACTGGTCACTATAGCTACAGACTTGTTGGATCTCTCACGATAGGCTGCCGGTACTGGTTGCTATAGCTACATACCTGTTCTATCTCTCCGGATAGGCTGCCAGCACTGGTTGCTATAGCTACATACCTGTTCTATCTCTCCTGATAGGCTGCCAGCACTGGTTGCTATAGCTACAGACCTGTTCTATCTCTCCGGATAGGCTGCCAGCATTGGTTGCTATAGCTACAGACCTGAGAGATGCTGAGCGCTGTGATATATAGGGTTATATGATAGAGGAGAGGAGATGAGCTCTGTGATATATAGGGTTATATGATAGAGGAGAGAAGCTGAGCTCTCTGATATATAGGGTTATATGATAGAGGGGAGGAGCTAGCTCTGTGATATGCAGGTTATATGAAGAGGAAAAGAAGCTGAGCTCTGTGATATATAGGGTTATATGAAAAGAGGAGAGGAGCTTTACTTTGTGATATAAAGGGTTATATGATAAGGGGGAGAAGCTGAGCTCTGTGATATATAGGATATAATGATAGACGAGAGAAGCTGAGCTCTGTGATATATAAAGGGTTATATGATAGAGAGAGGAGCTGAGCTCTGTGATATAAAAGGGTTTTATGATAGAGGAGAGGGGCTCTGTGATATATTATAATATAGGGTTTAAAATGGTAGAGGAGAGGAGCGGAGCTCGTGATATATAGGGTTAAAAGAATAGAGGGAGAAAAGCTGAGCCCCTTTAAAATTTTAAAGGTTAATGATAGAGGAGAAGGGAATTTGATTTTCTTGATATATAGGGGTTAAATGATAGGGGAGAGAACGAGCTCTGTGATATATAGGGTTATATGATAGAGAAGCGAGCTCTTTTAATAATAGGGAAATAAAAAAAAAGGGCTGAGCTCTGTGATATATAGGGTCAGGGCCGTTTTCTTCCATTGGGCCAGGTGGGCATTTTTCCCGGGGCCCCCTAATTTCAGGGCCCCGTCAGCCAGCATTTGGCATTGAAAAACACCCGGGGAAATTTGCCGTGCTCCCCTGTTGCGCTGTGCCTCCCGCGTTTTAAAACCTCTTTGCGGGCACAAAACAGGCACGGGGCATCAGAGCAGGGGCCGGGCCTTCAGCGATGTTTCCTGTACGTGTCCCTAAAAGCGGCCCCGGGCCCCTGCCTGCGTTTAACCCTTTTCACAGCGCGGGTCGGGCCCAGCCCCGCAGTGACAAAAAGGGGGGGACCCCAGAGTGCGGGCAATCCCCCTGCCAACCCCTGCTCTGTGCTTACCAGGGGAGGGGGCCGGACCTGAGCTCCTTAAAAATCAACCACGCCCGGAGACGGGGGCCAAGCAGGCGAGAAAGCCGCGACGGGCTGCAAAAAATAAATAAAAACGCTTTACTAAACGTGCCCCCAGAATGGGGGCAGCTCCCTGCAATGTACAAGAAACCCTTGGCACCCCGGGAGCACTCAGGCTAATCTAAAACACCTCCCCTCCAAGCCCAGGGATAAAACCTGGAGAATCAAAAGTCCCCAAAAAGAGCCAGTTTTTAAACATAGAAAAGTTTGACTGCCCCTTTTTGTCTCTTTTGGGTTTGTTCTTTTGTAAATTTCCCCCCCTTTTCCCTGAAATATGTAAAAATTTATTTTTGCAGTATGTTTTTTGTATATTGTGTATTTTTAAATGTAAATATATATATATTATAATCTCTACTGTGTTTCCCGGGAGTGCCCAAAGGTCGCTCGGGACGTTCCCAGGGAGCCGAACGCTGAAAAAAACCGGGAGAAAGGTTTAAAAGAAAAGTTTATATATCCCACAACTCATATAAATCATAAATATGCAGAAAGGGAAGAGTTTACAATAAACCCAAATGGACAAAGAGGGGACAGCCCCTCTGTTCTGTTTTAACACTGGCTCAGCGTGCATTATAACACACACATTAAGGGGGTTTATAAAATAAAAATAATTTTTTCTTTTTTTTTTGGGGCCACCCTAACCCCCCCGGACTTTGCAGCCACTCATATAATAAAATTTTTTTAAATAGGGTTTTCCCCTCTTTACCCCCCCCTTGTTTTTTTGGTGATCTTTAATTTCTGAAGTCCCTGTTTTTGGGGGGTTTTCCCGCAGTCAAGGTGCCATTGCCCGGGACTTTAAACCACTTTAAAGTAAATGGCTTGGAGTGGTAAAGTCAGACAATGGCACCGGGGGACTGCTAAACCCCAAATAAAGGGATTTCCCAGAAGTAAACGACCACCAAAAAAAGGAGGTAAGAAAGACAGGGGGCGCACCGTTTTTTCCCATGACAAAACACAAAATTTTCAAAGAAAAATTTTTTTTCAAAGTCAAATTTTTAAAAAAAGACAAATTAAACATACCGAAACCTATTTTATAGGGGCGGCCGTGCCCCTGGATTTAAAGGGGGAAATGTCTAAACACTTTGTTTCCCCTCCCCTCATCCTGTTTTTTTTGGGTTTCCCATTTTGAATTCAGGGGCGTGTTTTACTGGCTTCACTAGCCTGAAATTAGAAGCCGGCCCTGTACAATAAAAACCCCGTGCTGGCACCTTTTCGGGAAAGGGGACACACAGGTCTGTAAAAAATAGAAACCCACGTTTGGCAGCCTATCATGAGAGTTTCACCCCCAGGCCCGTAGCTTAGCAACCAGCGCGGGCAGCCAAATCAGGAGAGATCACACGGGCCCGGTAGCTATACAACCACGCTGGCACCAAATCAGGAAAATTTTCACACATGTCTGTAGCTATAAAAAACCAGCACTGGCACCCCACCCAGGAGAGATCACACGGGCCCCTGTATTTTATGGTACCTAGGAGCTGATGCCCCATACAAAAAGGGGATACTAAAAATAGGAAAGGGATACTATTAAGGGACACTTATTGCAAAGTGACTTTTTTTTTTTGCAAAAATTTCTTTAAAAAAAAACGCAATCCTTGTAGTGAAGGGCCCCCTTTTTAAGATAGCTTTTCCAAAAGAAACTTTATATTTTTCTTTCAATAATTGTTTCCCGAAAAGGGGTTTGGGTTAAAAATTTACAAAATTGAAACATGCCTGAGGTATCTTTCAGGAAATTTAAAAAGGGAATTTCCCCGGCAGATACTGCAACAGAATCATAGGGAAATAATTTTAAGCAGGTGTGGGCCCTGTTGGGATACATTCTGCCTAATTCCCCCGGGGCATACACTTATTTTACGGGAAAACTTAATAGAAATGGGTTTTTAACCCCCAAATTTGGGTTTTTTAGGGTATCTGTTTGCAGTCCCTTTTTTTTTTCATGGAAACCCCAAACCCGGATACCTTGAACCAATGTAAAAATCGTACTGTGACCCCACCCAAAGTGCTTGTGGTGTTTGGGGGGGCCCCGTGCACAGCTCTGCCCGGGGCCCCCTGAGGTTTTTTAAGACGGCCCAAAAGGGTTATATGATAGAGAAACTGAAACTTTTGTTATATAAAGGGTTTTTATGACAGAGAAACTGAGCTCTTTGATATATAGGGTGTAAAAGATAAAAGCTGAGCCTGTGATTAAAAAAGGGGTTTTATGAAAAGAGGGAGGGCGCCCTAGCCCGTTTCGGGGTCCCCCACCAGTGTATGTCAAACCCCGTTTGAAAAAAGCCTACATAAATAAAAGGTTTCAAGTCTGAAACCAAACCCCCAAACCCCAGAAAACCCAATTTCGACCTTAAAATAGGTAACAACAGAAAAAAACCAAACCGGGTTAAAATCAAGCAATAAAAAAAAGTTTTAAATTTTTGGTTTTAAAAGTTGAAAAAGTAAAAAAATCCCATACGTTTTTAAATTTTTCCTTAAATTTTTAAAGGGGAAAAAGATAAACTAAACTAAAAAAAATTGAATTTTTTGTCCCCAGAAAACAAAATTTACAGTGGGGGTTAAAAGGGGTTGTTTTCTTACAAAGCGTAGGGTTTCCCCAAGTAGGGAACGGTATATGAAAAGTTTTTTCCCCAAAAACATTGCTCTTTTTGATATCCCTTTTGGGCAGGGGTTAAAAAGAGATTGTTAAACTGCTCTGAATTTCACACAGGTTTTTTTCTGGTTACCCCCTGGCCCCTCCACTTCTCTCTCTGATCTTAACGCACCCCAGGTTTTTCTGGTTAAACCCCCGGGTTTCCCCCCTTCCCCTCTCTGGCCCCTTAGTTCACACAGGTTTTTTTTCTGGGTTTTCCGTCCGCTCCTCCCCCTTCCTTTTCTTGCTCTGACCCACACAGGGGTTTCTCTGGGTTTTCCGTCCTGCTCTCCACTTCCTTTTCTGCTCGGGGTGCAAAACAGTTTTTTTCTGGGGTTTCCGTCCTGGCCCCCCCCCTCCTTCTCTTTTGCTCTGAGCGCACACAAATTTTTCTTGGTTTTCTGCCCCCTCTCCACTTCTTTTCTGCACTGATTTCAAAACAGGTTTCTCTGGGTTTCCGTCCCGCCTTTCCCCCTTCTCTCTCTGCTCTGAAATGCACACAGGTTTTTTCGGTTTCCGTCCCCCCTCTCCCCTTTCTCTCTCTGCTCTGAGTGCAACACCTTTTAAGTTTTCCTTTTCCTTTTTTTGGGGGACCGGTTTTTTTTTCCTTCCTTTTTCTCTTTCCCCTTCCCCTTCCCTTCCCCCCCTTTTTCACCCCCTTTTTCTCTGGTTTTTCCGTTTCCCCGCCCTCCCCCCTTCCCCTCTCTGCTCTGATGCCCCACCCGGGTTTTTTTCCCCCTGGTTACCGTCCTGCCCCTCCCCCTTTTTTCTCTCGATGCACACAGGTTTCCCCCTTGGTTACCATCCGCTCTCCCCCCCTCTCTGCCCTGAGTTCACACCAAAGGTTTTTTCTGGTTTTTCCCAACCCCGCTTTTCCCCTTCTCTCCCCCTGCTCGAGTGCACACAGTTTTTTCTTTCCTTTTCCCCTTTTTCCCCCCTTTCCCCTCTCTCTGGTTTAAAACCCCCCGGGGCCCCTTTCCCCGCTCTCCCCTTCCTCTCTGGGTCTGAGTGCCAAAAACCATTTTCTTTCCCCGGGTTTCCCCCCCCCCCTGCTCTCCCCTTCCTTCTCTGGGTCTGATTTCACACAGGTTTTTTCCCGGTTTTCCCCCCTTCCCCTTCCCCCCTTACCCCCTACTATCCCCCCTTTCCCCCCCCCCCCCCCTTCCCCCCCCCTTCTCTCCCCTGGGTCTGATTTCACACAAGGGCTTTTCTGGTTTTCCCCTGCCCTGGGCCCCCCCCCTTCCCCTCTCTGCTTTTGAGTGCACACAAATTTTTTCCCCTGGTTACCGTCCTGCCCCTCCCCCCCCTTTTTATCTTTCACTGAGTGCAAAAACAGGGTTTTTCTTTGGGTTTCCGGGCCTGCCCTTTTCCCCCCCTTCCTCTCTGCACTGGTGCACACAGGTTTTTTTTCTGGTTACCAAACCTGCTCTCCCCCCTCTCTCTGCTCTGAGTGCACAAAAGGGGTTTTTCTTGGGTTAAACCCTCCTGGGCCCCCCTTCCTTTTATCTTCACTGAGTGCCACAGGTTTTTTCTTGGGTTAAACCGGGCCTGCTTTTCCCCCCCTTTTCTCTCCTGCTCTGAGTGCCCCACAGGTTTCTCCCTGGTTAAAAAGTCCTGGGGCCCCCCCTCCCCCCTCTCTTTTTCCCGCTCGCGGCAAAACAGGTTTTTTCTTGGGTTTCCGTCCTGCTTCCCCCCCCCCTCTCTCCCCGCTCGAGGGGCATACAGGTTTTCTTCCCCCGGGTTTCCCCCCCTGCTTTCCCCCTTTCCCCTCCCCCTGCTTTTTAGTTCACACAGGTTTTCCTGGTTACCGCCTGGCTTTCCCCCCTTCTCTCCCCTGCTCTGAGTGCATACCCGGGTTTTTCCCGGTTTTCCGCCCCCGCTTTCCCCCCCCCCCCTTCCCCTCCCTGCTCCCGAGTCCCCCACAGGTTTTTCCCGGTTACCGTCCCTGCTTTCCCCCCCCTTTTCTACTGCACTGAGTGCACACAGGTTTCTCTGGTTAAACCCTCCTGCTCCCCCTTCCTCTTTTTTCCCCCTCTGAGTTTCACACAGTTTTTTCTTGTTTTTCCCTCCTGCCTCCTTTTTCTCTCCCCTGCTCTGAGTGCAAAACCCGGTTTCCTTTTGGGTTTCCCCCCCTGCCCCTTCCCCCCCTTCTCTAACTGCCCCCTGAGGCACACAGGTTTTTTTTCGGTTACCGTCCCCGCCTCCCCCCTTTTCTATCTGCACTGAGTGGCCCCACAGGTTTTTCTCTGGTTTCTGTCCCTTTTTTTTCCCCTTCTCCCCCTCTGTCTGAGTGCAACCCCCAGGTTTTTTTTCCTTTTTTTACCGTCCCCCCCCTCCCCCCCTTTTCTCCCGCAAAATTTAGTGCCCCCCACCCGGGTTTCCCCTTTGGTTTTCCCCCCGCTCTCCCCCCTTCCTCTCTCCTGCTCTGCGTGCACACAAAGGGTTTCCTTTTTTTTTCCTTTTCCGCCTGCCCTCCCCCCCCTTTTCCCCCTCTGCTCTGAGTGCAACAAAGGTTTTTTCTGTTACCGCCCGCTCTTTCCCCCTTCTCTCTCTCTCTGATTTCACACAAAAGGGTTTTTTTGGGTTTCCGTCCCGCTTTCCCCCTCTCCCCCTTCTCTCTGAGTGCACACAGGGTTTTTTTGGTTACCCCTCCTGTCTCCCCCCCCCCCTTTCTCTATCTGCAACGATTTCACACAAAATTTTTCCCGGTTACCGCCCGGGTTTCCCCCCTTTCCCCTCTCTCCCCGAGTGCACACAAAGGGGCTCCTTTTGGTTTTCCCCCCAGCCTCCAAAATTTTCCCTTTTTCGCTCTAAGGGAGGTTTTTTTTTCTTGGGTTTCCGTCCTGCTCTCCCCCCTTCCCCCCCTGCTCCCGAGTGCCCCACAGGTTTCTCTTGTTACCAAGCCGCTCTTTCCCCCCCTTCTCCTCTCTCGAGTGCACACAGGTTTCCTTGTTACCGTCCTGCCCCCCCCTCCCCTTCTCTCCCTGCTCTGATTCACACAGGGGTTTTTTTCTGGTTTTCCGGGCCTGCTCTCCCCCTTCTCTATCTGCACTGATCACCCAAAAAAGCCCTTTTTTTCTGGGTTTCCCTCCTGCTTTCCCCCTTTTTCTCTCTGGGTCTTTATTTAAAACAGGTTTTTCCCTTTTTATAGGGCCCTCTTTTTCCCCCTTCCTGTCCTCTTCTCTGAGTGCCCCCCAAAAGCTTTTTTCTGGTTTTTCCGTCCTGCTTCCCCCCTTTTCCCCCTGCCTGAGGCACAAAAGGTTTTCTCTGGTTACCGTCCTGCTCTCCCCCTTCCCCCCTCTCTTGCTCTGAGTGCAACAGGTTTTTTCTGGTTTCCCCCGTCCCTCCCCCCCCTTTTCTATCTTCACTGGAGTTTCAACACCCGGTTTTTTTGGTTACCGTCCCCCTCTCCCCTTCTTTTCCCGCTCCCGAGTGCCAAAAAACAGTTTTTTCCGAATTTTTAAAACCGGCCTGCTCTCCCCCTTTTTCCTCTGCTCTGGGGTGCACACAGATTCTCTGGTTTAAACCCTCCCGCACTCCCCTTCTTTTCCCGCTCTGAGTGCACAACAGGTTTCTCTTGTTATAGTCCCGCTCTTCCCTTTTGTCTTTTGCTCTGATGCACACAGCTTTTTCTGGTTTTCCAACCTGCTCCCCCCCCTTCCCGATTAGCAAGAGATGTTTTTCCAAAGGGGGGAAAACCGGGAGCTTTAGAACAAGTTTTTGGGTTAAACCTAAAAAAACAAAGGGGGATGGGGTTAAATATTTTATTGTTTTCTTCCAAAACCCTCTGCCTATAGATTACAAACTCCTTCTCCTTCCCTTATTGCAATTTAGAAGGGGCTGTTTAAACCCCCCGGAGCCTTTATCTTTCTAATTTCCCCCTGCAAAAGAACCCCCCACCAAACCTAACCAGGAAGAGACAGGAAGCATCAATCCTTTAAAAATCCTTGTGAAACAAATTTTTAATGAAACAACCCCTTTAATTTGGGAAGAGGGACTAAAAAAACCAAAACCATCTTAATGGTCTACCCTAAAAAGCAAAAATTTTTTTAATGCATTTTCTGCTTGGGAAAGTGTTGTAAAGGTTTTTATAAAGGGGCAGTGTTTTTTAAAAGGGGTTGGGCCATTTTAAAAAAAAATTTAAAGCTAAAAGGGGGCAAGTTGGGGAAAAAAGAAAAAAAAAGTGATACTCACCTTCCCGGTCCTCCACTGCCCGCAGTCTAGAGAATTTCCCCTTTTTTTAACCCTTTTGGGGTTTTGTCCCCCGATGCAAAGAAAAAATTTACACTTTCCCTTCACTCACTTGGAAACCCCCCTCCTGTTTGTCGGGGTGAGATCCCAAAAGTGAAGAGGGGGTTTAACCCAAGGGGATTTTTCACCCCCAAAACGGAAATTTTGGGGCCCCGGGGTTTTTGGGCCCGCTTTCCAAAAAGCCCCCCGTTCCCTAAAATGGGTTTCCCATGGGGAAACCGCCCTTAAAATATTCACACAGGCCGGTTTTTTGGGCCCCGCGTATGAAAGTCCCCCCTTCAAATTTCTTGACACCCAGTCTTCGCCCCCGGTGTCCCGGGTTTTTGGGTTTTGGCGGGACTTTTTTTGGGGCGGTTTTGGGGGAACCCGGGGGGGGCCCGGGGGTTTTGGCCTGCCTATTAATTTTATGGGCAAAACCTCGGCCCCAAAACCCCAAAGACCATGGGCGAAACCCGCGCCGGAAAAAAACCGCGGTTTGGGGGGATGCAGTTTGAGGCGAGGGTTTTTAAAAAGTTTTGGGCCCGCGGGGAAAAACCCCAAATGGGAAAACCCCGGCCGGGCCCAAAACGCCTGTGAAAAACCCCCTAATTTTGCAATTTAACTGGCAGAAAGTTTTTGGGGGGAAAGGGGGGAAAAGGTGGAAGGGGGGGGGGGTTTTTTTTTTTTTTTTTTTTATTTTTTTTTTTAAAAAAATGAAAATTAATTTTAAATAATATTTTTTAAATTTTTTTGAAAATCTTTTTTGTGGGCCTTTTTATACAAAAAAACACAAGCCCCTTTATTGCAAAGGGCTAAAATTTGGGCAAAACCCCCTTATGTTTCATTTTTTAACAAACCAAAAGTTATCAATGCATTTTTGCAGAAGGTTTCATAAAGGTTTGTTAGGTCGGTGTTTAAAGGGATTGTCCAGTTTAATAAAGTTAAAGTTAATGAGGCCAGAGTGGCGAAAAATTGTAAAAATAGTGATACTCGCCTTCTGGTCCTCCACTGCTGCAGCTCCGGAGCTCCTCGAGAATCCTCTTGTCTTCAGTTCTGGGTTCTTGTCCTGATACACAGAAAAAGCTTACACTCATTCATTCACTATAGAGCCTCTCCTGTGTGTCAGATGAGACCCCAAAAGTGAAGAGGAGCTTATCCTATAGAGCATTGAAGCTGCAGAAGAGGAGGAGGGGTGGAAGGTGAGTATCACTTTTTTTTCTATTCCTCTCCCTCTGGAAAAATATTAAATTAATTTAAATAATATTTTAATTTGTTGAAGTCTTATGTGTCCTTAATACAAAAATCACAGCATCATTAATGGCAGAAAGGGCTTAAATGATCAAAACCACTTATCTGTCTATTCTTACCAACAAAAAGTTATGAATGTATTTATGCAGAATGTGTCGTAAAACTTTGATAGGTTGGTGTTTAAAGGGATTGTCCATTTTAAGAAAATTAAAGTTAATGAGGCCAGAGGGGTGAAAAATAGAAAAAATAGTGATACTCGCCTTCTGGTCCTCCACTGCTGCAGCTCCGGAGCTCCTCTAGGATCCTCTTTTCTTTACTTCTGAGTTCTTGTTCTGATACACAAAAAAGGCTCATGCTCCTGTGTGTCACTGCTCCCCTGTATTGGGAATTCCCATAGAGGAGAATGGAGAACACAGCGCTCCCCTGTACTGGGAACTCCCATAGAGGAGAATGCAGAACACAGCGCTTCCCTGTACTGGGAACTCCCATAGAACAGAATGGAGAACACAGCGCTCCCTTGTACTGGGAACTCCCATAGAACAGAAAAGAGAACACAGCACTCTCCTGTACTGGGAACTCCCATAGAACAGAATGGAGAACACAGCGCTCCCCTATACTAGGAACTCCCATAGAACAGAATGGAGAACACAGAGCTCCCCTGTACTGGTAACTCCCATAGAACAGAATGGAGAACACAGTGCTCCCCTGTACTGGGAACTCCTATAGAACAGAATAGAGAACACAGTGCTCCCCTGTACTGGAAACTCCCATAGAGGGGAATAGAGAACACAGTGCTCCCCTGTACCAGGAACTCCCATAGAAAAGAAAGGAGAACACAGCGCTCCCCTGTACTGGGAACTCCCATAGAGCAGAATGGAGAACACAGCGCTGCCCTGTACCAGGAACTCCCATAGAACAGAAAGGAGAACACAGCGCTCCCCTGTACTGGGAACTCCCATAGAACAGACTGGAGAGAACACAGCGCTCTCCTGTACTGGGAACTCCCATAGAGCAGAATAGAGAACACAGCGCTCCCCTGTACTGGGAACTCCCATAGAACAGAATGGAGAACACATCGCTCCCCTTTACTGGGAACTCCCATAGAGGAGAATGGAGAACACAGCGCTCCCCTGTACTGGGAACTCCCATAGAGGAGAATGGAGATCACAGCGCTCCCCTGTACTGGGAACTCCCATAGAACAGAACGGAGAACACAGCGCTCCCCTGTACTGGGAACTCCCATAGAACAGAAAGGAGAACACAGCGCTCCCCTGTACCGGGAACTCCCATAGAAAAGAAAGGAGAACACCGCGCTCCCCCTGTACTGCGAACCCCATAGAACAGAATGGAGAACACAGCGCTGCCCTGTACTGGGAACTCCCATAGAGGAGAATGGAGAACACAGCGCTCCCCTGTACTGGGAACTCCCATAGAACAGAATGGAGAACACAGCGCTCCCCTGTACTGGGAACTCCCATAGAACAGAATGGAGAACACAGCGCTCCCCTGTACCGGGAACTCCCATAGAACAGAATGGAGAACACAGCGCTCCCCTGTACTGGGAAATCCCATAGAACAGAATGGAGAACACAGCGCTCCCCTGTACTGGGAACTCCCATAGAGGAGAATGGAGATCACAGCGCTCCCCTGTACTGGGAACTCCCATAGAACAGAACGGAGAACACAGCGCTCCCCTGTACTGGGAACTCCCATAGAACAGAATGGAGAACACAGCGCTCCCCTGTACTGGGAACTCCCATAGAACAGAATGGAGAACACAGCACTCCCCTGTACTGGGAACTCCCATAGAGGAGAATGGAGATCACAGCGCTCCCCTGTACTGGGAACTCCCATAGAACAGAATGGAGAACACAGCGCTCCGCTGTACTGGAAACTCCCATAGAACACAATGGAGAGCACAGCGCTCCCCTGTACTGGAAACTCCCATAGAACAGAATGGAGAGAACACAGTGCTCCCCTGTACTGGGAACTCCCATAGAACAGAATGGAGAGTTGCGCCTAGGCGCGACCAGCTCTTCGCTTTGAGCCAACACTTTCAGGAGCCAGTCTCTTCTTATTTCTTTGCACCCTCCGTTCTTCTTTATTTCCTTTCCTTCGCTCTGTTCATTCCTATTAGTAGACTATACTCCCCCTCCCTCTACCCCGTAACCTCTCTCCCATTTCTGTGCATTCTGACCCCATCCCCTTCCTCTCCATTCCTTCTAGATTGTACTTTATGCAC
Source organism: Phyllomedusa bahiana (assembly GCA_025379985.1). Taxonomy (NCBI): domain Eukaryota; kingdom Metazoa; phylum Chordata; class Amphibia; order Anura; family Hylidae; genus Phyllomedusa; species Phyllomedusa bahiana. Next base: position 46,878 of record JAODAL010002220.1, on the reverse strand, counting down.
TTTTCTAACCACTGGTAGATAATTCCTAATATTTGACAGAACTGATGTAGAATATTTCTCTCCCCAGGGTTATTGATGGGGCCGCTCAGTACAACTTCTCTCTACTGGATGAGTTTATGGATCTTCTGAAGGACAACGGACTGGTACCAGGTCAGCAGAACCGGACCCGCGACACTAATCCTGCAGATTCTCCCAATAAATACTATGGGTCTCATTTATTGCTTCTGGATAATTGAAGGGGACAGTAAATACCAATTTACCAATTTAGCCGTTAACTTTGGGGGGGGGAGGGTTCAACATCTTCATTAGGTTATAATGAGGAGAATATGAGTTTTCAGGATCTTGAAGGACACCAATGGCTTGTACAGTGCAGGTTGCATCTTATAATTGACTACTTAAGTGCATTATGAAGGGTTTTCTTACCATAGTTAGAGGTTTTTTCCCATCTGGCTGTGTAACAAAGCCTGCTCTTCACAACTAGCTCAAGGTTTCCAATTCCTGTTCAGACTGTGAATGGTTCTATAGCTTCCGTCTCCTATTTCATGTGTAGACTGTGGAAGCTGCTACATCCTCAGGGTCCCACTTCCTGTTCAGTCTATGAGCTGTTCTACAGCTTCAGGCTGTGGGTGGTTCTACAGCTTCAGGCTCTCACTTTCTGTACAGACTATAAGCGCTTCTACAGCTTCAGGCTGTGAGTGATTCTACAGCTTCAGGCTCCCACTTCCTGTTCAGACTATATGTGCTTCTGCAGCTTCAGGCTGTGGGTGGTTTTACAGCTTCAGGCTTCCATTTCCTGTTTAGGCTGTGGGTGAGTCTACAGCTTTGGGATACCAATTACTGTCCAGGCTCAGGGTGGTTCTGCAGCTTCAGGCCCCCACTTCCTGTTCAGGCTGTGTGTGGTTCTACAGCTTCAGGCCCCCACTTCCTGTTCAGGCTGTGAGCGGTTCTACAGCTTCAGGCGCCCACTTCCTGCTCAGGCTGTGGGCACTTCTACAGCTTCAGGCGCCCAGTTCCTGTTTAGGCTGTGGGTGGTTCTACATCTTCAGGCTTCCACCTCCTGTTCAGGCTGCGGGCGCTTCTACAGCTTCAGGCTTCCACTTCCTGCTCAGGCTGTGGGCGCTTCTACAGCTTCAGGCTTCCACTTCCTGCTCAGACTGTGGCCTGTTCTACAACTTCATTCTCCCACTTCCTGCTCAGGCTGTGGATGGTTCTACAGCTTCAGGCTTCCACTTCCTGCTCAGACTTTAGTCACTTCTACAGCTTCCGGCTCTTACTTTCTGTTCATGTTCTGTGACTGACATTTTAGCTCTGCTATTCCTAGCCAAGCCCGTTAGATGGACTAGGCAGAAGACTACAGAGATCTAAAGGGCTAAAGTTTGTCTGTAAGAAACATAAACAAGCTCCTGTGCTGCTGATAAGACACAGCAGGAAGTGATGTCTCCATCCTTACCTCTGCTAGAGCAGAGAGAAGTGATGGGTTTATAGGAAAGCTGGTGTGTACAAGCAGGAGATAAGAACTGCTCTAACTTTGAAATAAAGCAAAATCAGAACAGCAATGTATTTGGTAAGAGTCTTTTCTTACGTTTGCCTACATATGTAAAGCCAATCATTGTTGTGAGAGTGCCCATTTAATGCTTACATACTGATTAGTGGGGCTTTAACTCTTGGACGCCAGCTAAGCTATACAATGAAGGGATTTTTCTTTTCTGTTTTTATCTGGGGGTCTTGTGGACGAGCCCCCTTGACTCATCCGTCAGTGAAAGCTTTTCTATATCTTTTCAAGGTTTTGAGTTGATGGGAAGTGCGTCGGGATATTTTACCAATTTTGAAGATAAAGCTCAAGTGTTTGAATGGAGAAGACTAATCTTCCTAATAGCGACACGATACATCGGTAAGTTGCCATCTCCTATTGGTTTGCCACCTAGTAAAGTGAGATTTGTTGATTTAAAGGGTTTGCCCATTAGTGTTCAAAGCATGATTTGCCGGTCACGGGTGCACTCAAAAATAAAAAATAAAACATTGTCACCTTTGAAATGTGCTCCTTTTCAGCACCACTGGAAAAAAACTGTTATACTCGCCTCCCTGCTCCTCCACTGCGGCCGCTCTGAAGTGTCCCAGGATCTGTTCTTTTCCTAGTCTATTATGTCGCTCTCATCTGAGATTGGCTGTAGCATCACATGACATACCATTGAGGGGAAGCTAGAGTATAAAAGAAAAAAAGTTGTACTCACCTCCCTGCTCCTCCACTGCTGCTGCTCTGAAGTGTCCCAGGATCTGTTCCTTTCCCAGTCGATGAGGTCGCTTTCATCTTCAACCGATCACTGGCTTCAGAGGTCACATGTCGTTCATACAGGAAGAGACTGCTGAGGCCTATGATTGGCTGTAGCATCACATGACATATCATTGACGGGGAGCTAGAGTATAAAATAAAAAAAGTTGTACTCGCCTCCCAGATCCTCCACTGCTGCCGCTCTGAAGTGTCCCAGGATCTGTTCCTTTCCCAGTCGATGATGTCGCTTTCATCTGCAACCAATCACTGGCCTCAGAGGTCACATGTCGTTCATACAGGTGGAGACTGCTGAGGCCTGTGATTGGCTGTAGGATCACATGGCAGATCACTGATGGGGAAGTAGAGTACAAAAGGAAAAGCAATATCTTAGCTTAAAAATTAATCAATTCCCCTAAAAATTACCTTTAATGGGGCTCAGGTTGGAGTAAAAAAAAAAATGTTATACTCGCCTCCCTGCTCCTCCACTGCTGCTGCTCTGAAGTGTCCCAGGATCTGTCATGATGTCACTTTCACCTGTCACTTACTGCTGCAACCAATCACTGGTCTCAGAGGTCACATGACGTTTATACAGGAAGAGACTGTTGAGGCTTGTGATTGGCTGTAGCATCATATGACATACCATTGATGGGAAGCTAGAGTATAAAATAAAAAAAAGTTGTACTCGCCTCCCTGCTCCTCCACTGCTACTGCTCTGAAGTGTCCCAGGATCTGTTCCTTTCCTAGTCGATGATGTCTCTCTCATCTGAGATTGGCTGTAGCAACACATGACAGGTCATTGATGAGGAGCTAGAGTATACAATAAAAAAAGTTGTACTCGCCTCCCTGCTCCTCCACTGCTGCTGTTCTGAAGTGTCCCGGGATCTGTTACTTTCCCAGTCAATGATGTCGCTTTCATCTGCAACCAATCACTAGTCTCAGAGGTCATATGTCGTTCATACAGGAAGAGACTGCTGAGGCCTGTGATTGGCTGTAGCATCACATGACAGATTATTGATGAGGAGCTAGAGTATAAAATAAAATTAGTTGTACTCACCTCCCCAATCTGCCACTGCTGCTGTTCAAAGTGTCCCAGGATCTGTCATGATGTCACTTTCATCTGTCACTTAATGCTGCAGCCAATCACTGGCCTCAAATACCACATGTCGTTCATACAGGAAGAGAATGCTGAGGCTTGTGATTGGCTGTAGCATCACATAAAAGATCATTGATGGGGAAGTAGAGTACCAAAGGAAAATAAATATCTTAACTTAAAAGTCATTCATGCCACTAAAAATTACCTTTAATGGGGCCAGGTTGGATATAAAAAAGAAAAAAAAAAGTTGTACTCGCTTCCCTGCTCCTCCACTGCTGCCGCTCTGAAGTGTCTCAGGATCTGTTCCTTTCCCAGTCGATGATGTCGCTTCCATCTGCAACCAATCACTGGTGTCAGAGGTCATATGTCGTTCATACAGGAAGAGACTGCTGAGGCCTGTGATTGGCTGTAGCATTACATGACAGATTATTGACAGGGAGCTAGAATATAAAAGAAAAAAGTTGTACTCGCCTTCCTGCTCCTCCACAGCTGCTACTCTGAAGTGTCCCACGATCTGTGCCTTTCCCAGTCAATGATGTCACTTTCATCCGTCACTTAATGCTGCAACCAATCACTGGCCTCAGAGGTCACATGCCATTCATACAGGAAGGCTTGTGATTGGCTGTAGCATGACATCATTGACGGGGAGCTAAAGTGTTAAAGAAAAAATGTTGTACTCCCTTTCCTGCTCTTCCACTGCTGCTGCTCAGATGTGTCCTGGCACCTGCTTCTCTGCACCTCTGGTGTCTCATACTGTCCCATGATTGGCTGTAGCAAAAAAAAAAAAGTTGTACTCGCCTCCCTGCTCCTCCACTTCTGCCGCTCTGACGTGTCCCAGGCTCTGTGCCTTTCCCAGTCGATGATGTCACTTCCATCTGCAACCAATCACTGGTGTCAGAGGTCATATGTCGTTCACACAGGAAGAGACTGCTGAGGCCTGTGATTGGCTGTAGCATCACATGACAGATCATTTATGTTGAACTACAGCACAATAGGAAAAACAATATTTTAGCTTAAAAGTTATTCATGTCTCTAAAAATTACCTTTAATGGGGGCCGGCTTTGAGTATAAAATTGAAAAAAAAATGATACTCGCCTCCCTGCTCCTCCAGTGCTGCTGCTCTGAAGTGTCCCAGGATCTGTTCCTTTCCCAGTCAATGACGTCGCTTTCATCTGTCATTTAATGCTGCAGCCAATCACTGCCCTCAGAGGTCACATGTCGTTCATACAGGAAGAGACTGCTGAGGCCTGTGATTGGCTGTAGCATCACATGACAGATCATTGATGGGGAAGTAGAGTACAAAAGGAAAAAGTTGTACTCGCCTCCCTACTCCTCCACTGCTGCTGTTCTGAAGTGTCCCAGGATCTGTTCCTTTCCCAGTCGATGATGTCGCTTCCGTCTGCAACCAATCACTGGCCTCAGAAGTCACATGTCGTTCATATAGGAAGAGACTGCTGAGGCCTGAGATTGGCTGTAGGATCACATGACAGATCATTGATGAGGAGCTAGAGTATAAAAGGAAAAGAAATATCTTAGCTTAAAAGTCATTCATGCCACTAAAAATTACCTTTAATGGGGCCAGGTTGGAGTAAAAAAAAAAATGTTATACTCCCCTCCCTGCTCCTCCACTGCTGCTGCTCTGAAGTGTCCCAGGATCTGTCATGATGTCACTTTCACCTGTCACTTACTGCTGCAACCAATCACTGGTCTCAGAGGCCCACAATGACGTTTATACAGAAAGAGACTGTTGAGGCTTGTGATTTTGGCTGTAGCATCATATGACCATACATTGATGGGAAGTGCTAGAGTAATAAAATAAAAAAAAGTAGTACTCCGCCTCCCTGCCTCCTCCAACTGCTGCTGCTCTGAAGTGTCCAGGATCTGTTTCCTTTTCCCAGTTCCGGTGATGTCGCAATCCAATCGTTCAACCAATCACTGCCTCCAGAGGTCACATGACATTCATGACTGTAAGAGAATGCAGTGAGGTGCTTGTGATTGGCTTTAGCATCAAATTAAAATCAATTGATGGGGTAAAGTAGAGTACAACTGAAAATATAATATCTTAACATAAAATTCATTCATGCCACAAAAAATACCTATAATGGGGCAGTTGGATAAGAAAGGAAAAAAAATGTCATACTCAACCTTCCCTGCTCCTCCACTGGCATGCTGCTCAGAAGTGTCCCAGGATCTTGTTCCTTTACCATCAATAGACTCGCTTTACATATCCATCACTTAATCAGCAAACCAATCACTGGCCTCATGGATCACAGCCGTGTTCATACAGGAATACCGTTTTGCTGTAGGCATGACATGAGATAATTGACGGGGAGCTAAAGTGTAATAGAAAAAAAATGTTGTATTTCCTTTCCTGCTCCTCCACTGCTGCTGCTCAGATGTGTCCTGGGACCTGCTATACTCTGCACCTATGGTGTCTCATTCTGTCACACAGGAGATGTTCGCTCTCCATTCACCGACTAGATGTAAACCAGGGAGACCAAGCATCTCCTCGAGTGCAGAGGAGCAAGTTCCAGGGCACTTCAGAGCAGCAGCAGACTGGGGAGGTGAGTACAACTTTTTTTTTTATACTCTAGCTCCCCATCAATGATCTGTCCATGTGATGCTACAGCCAATCATGGGCCTCAGCCACAGGCCTTCCTGAATGAATGGCATGTGTCCTCTGAGGCCAGTGATCGGCTGCAGCAATAAAGCGACATCATGACAGATCCTGGGTCACTTCAGAGCAGCAGCAGTGATGGAGCAGGGAGGCGAGTACAACGTTTTTTCTTTTTTTTTTACAGCCGAATCATTGGGGGGCCACAGCCCACAGCCGCCGGCCACCGATAGACAATCAATTATTACGTGCGACATACGCGCCGTCAAATTTTGTGTATGTCCACTTTCCCTCCCCCCGCGGTGGATTCGCCGAGCGTTGGGTGGTAGATGCGACGAATCCATAGTTCTCTATAGAACAGAGGATTACCGTAATGATCAGGGACGGATTGGAGCCTTGTAACTGCAGCGCAAAACAGGCGCGCAGTACGGACTCCAATCCGCACCGCAAATAAAACTCTGTGAGAACGAGCCGGTTAAGAACAGCAGCAGTGGAGGAGCAGGGAGGGGAGTACAGCTTTTTTCCTTTTATGCTGTAGCTCCCTGACATGTCATCCTACAGCCAATCACAGGCCTTTCTGTATGAATGGCATGTGACCTCTGAGGCCAGTGATTGGCTGCAGCATTAAGTGACGGATGAAATCGACATCATCGATTGGGAAAGGAACATACTCTCTGGGGACACTTCCGACAGCAGCAGGGTGGAAAGAAGCAGGGAGGCGAGTACAACTTTTTTTTTAACTTTTTTAAACCGCAGCCTGCCCCCATTTAAAGATAATTATTTTGGGTTTCAAATTACCATTTTGAATTGAGATATTTGTTACAAGTTGAAGTACTATTTTTTCTTCATCCAAAGAAAGAGACATTGGAGGTTATCGCTTGAGTTCAGTAGTTATAGGAAGAAAAAAAAAGTGAAATCTATATCTTATAGATGCAGTAAAATAGATGAATTTATTCATTTGCTGTCAAGATTGCAGAGGTCACTTTATTGACTCTGCGTTTTTTGCAATGTCCATCAAAGGTTTACCCCGGGGGGGGGGGGACCCCAAGACGTATACTATTGATGTATATCAGTGACGAGTGTCACGAGTAGTAGGGAGCCTCTATACACAGTTGGTAATGTTTTTGCAATTAGCTCCTTGTTAGATGATCAGCAGGTTGGACCCTGTAACAAGTGGGAAAAAAACGAGTGCATCTAAAGCATACGTGTGTCAAAGCTGCGGCACTCTCCAGCTGTTGTGAAGATCTACAACTCCTATTCATGCCCACTGTTTATATATTATACAAATGCATGATAGGGAGTTGTAGTTTCACGCACAGCTGGCGTGCCCGACAGGTTTGACACCCAGAAGATCGGCTCATTTAGATGCATTTAAAAAAAGATTTTCTAGAAATTTTACGTTCATCCTGAAATTTCAACTAAAAACCAAATATCCTAAACTTTTTATGAGTAGTGTATATTTGGTATCTTTCTGTATATACATATATGTATGTATGTTTTACCCCTCTATAGAGCCATTACCATACAACGTATATCAGATAAATAGGGGCCAAACTGCTAGTGTTTTGGTCTCCATTGGGTAGTGGGGGCTCAGTTACCATATATGCTACAAGCTTCTCCGCTGTATACAGTAAATTGGTAGTGTGCACTGAGCCCAATGACAGAGCTCAGCCACAAGCACCTTCTAGCGGCCATCTTTCTCCAATATTTTGTAAGCTTCATGAAATTATCAGTAACAATATTTTGCAGCCTGTGAAGCCTGGCAGAGGGCTTGTGATCAGCGCTGCCCGGAGCACCGCCTGCCCTGAGCCTCAGGCTACACCTGTCACTGGGCGCCTTCCAGGCAGTGTTACCTGCGGGTTGGTTGAAAACAGCCTTTGTTGTAGGAACAGTAGGGTCCTGTGTCTTCTGCTCCGGGCCGGGTGACCCAGTGTGGCCCCTATGTGTTGGCAGGGACCGGGGATGTGTATATAGCGACAATACAGGGGCTCGGTATTGTATCTGGTTATACACAACCTGTTTACAGTCGCTCTATGTGTTAATATTGGCAATTAAACCAAGTTTATTTTGAAGTCAAACATAAATGACGCTGGATTGGATCGGTCTGCAGTGTAGGGCTGTGTTCACACTGCACTTGGGCTCTATAATCATATGCACAGACATATATGGAGTGGCTAGACCAGGGTTGACCAGTGGAGTTGGTTCTTGGGGCCCACCAGTGGAGTTGGTTCTTGGGGCCCACCAGTGGAGTTGGTTCTTGGGGCCCACCAGTGGAGGGTTGATTGATCTTGGGGCCACCAGTGGAGTTTATTCTTGGGGCCACCAGTGGGGATGATTCTTGGGGTCCACCAGTGGAGTTGATTCTTGGGGTCCACCAGTGGAGTTGATTCTTGGAGCCTACCAGTGGAGATGATTCTTGGGCGCCACCAGTGGAGATGATTCTTGGGGTCCACCAGTGGAGTTGATTCTTAGGGCCACTAGTGGAGTTGATTCTTGAGGTCCACCAGTGGAGATGATTCTTGGGGTCCACCAGTGAAGTTGACTCTTAGGACCCACCAGTGGAGTTAATTCTTGGGGCCACCAGTGAAGTCGATTCATGTGGCCACCAGTGAAGATGATTCTTGTGGCCACCAGTGGAGATGATTCTTGGGACCAACCAATAGAGTTGATTCTTGGGGCCCACAAGTGTAGCTGATTCTTGGGGCCCACCAGTGGAGTCAGTGTCGGACTTGGGGGTCTGGGGCCCATGGGGAGTTGATCTTGGGGGGCCTACCCTACTGTACATGAAAATATTACCGGCCTCTCTGACATAAATGCGCCCATTTTACCACGTAATACAGTGTGCAAAACAGAACTGTATTGAGTAGTACAATGTAGTCACACATTTGTCAGTCTAACATATCATAGACACAGGGCTAAGTAGCTCCATCCATATCCCCCCCCCACCGGCCCACATATATCCCCTCCTCCACCCGCATACAATATCCCCTCCCTCCACCGACCCACCATACAATATCCTCCTCCACCACATACACTATCCCCCTCCACCCACATACACTATCCCCCTCCACCCACATACATATCCCACTCCACCACCGATACATATCCCCTCCACCCACATACAATATCCCCCTCCATGTTTCCCTTGGTCACGCACCTCACCACCTTCTAAAATAATCACCAGCAAGAAATTAAAAGTGTAACTCCTATCACAGGGTCAAGTGTGCATTCACTTTTACAATCAGGGACAGATGTACGCTGGCATTATACCCGCCACCTACAACACCACCATATGGAGACCACATAGAGGTCCAACACCACTGGGGTTAACACAACACCCAAAGAGACCATTAAAAAGAGGTCAACCCCCGCCGGGTATAACCTCCCAACAACCCATAAGAGACCAATAGGGGTCAACACCCAGCTCGGGTTTAAAACCTCAAACCCCATAAAAACCCAAATTTAAAATAAACCCAGGGGGCCAGATAACCTACAACACGCCATATGAAAACCCATGGGGTTTCCAACCCGCTCGGGTAAAAACTAAACACCCCATAAAAACCAATAGAGTCAACACCGCTAATAACCTACAAACCCCATATGAGACCAATAGAATCAACACCACCTATAACCTACAACACGCCATATTAAAAACCACATAGAGAAACACCAGTCGGGTATCCCTCAACACCCCAAAAGGAGACCACATAGGTCAACACCAGCTCGGTATATCAAAACACGCCATATAAACCACATAAGGTCGACACCACTCAGGTATAAACCTACAACACTGCCAATAGAGACCCAAAGGGGTAACCCCACCCAAAGGATAAAAAACACCACCTATAAAAGACCCCAAAAAAAGGGGTCAAACCCCAAGGTATTTCCTTTTCCCTCCCAATGCCACAAAAACCCCACCACCAATCCTAAGAAATTAACACAAAAATCTTAGAATCCACAATTTTTTAGCATCTCTTTACCTTCCCACCCCGTAAAACTCCCAGGGGGGGGAGAGGGGTACAAGCCTAACTTAGGGCCCTTTTCCAAGGGTTTGGGGGGGTGGGGGGGAGAACTAACCCCCCGGGAAAAAATGCTACAACTATGGGCTGCCCCCTCTCAATTATATTACCAGGTAGGTAGCAAATGGGGAAGGCCCCAGGTAAAAAGAAGGGGGCCCCATTTATAGGGAAGCCCCCGCGGTAAAATTGGGAGGCCCCCCCAGGTATTTTGGGGGGTACCTACCACGGGGGGTAGGTAAGTAGCCCCCCGGTAGAAAGCAGGGCCCCCGTTAGGAAAAATAATACTACAGTTTTTGGTTGGTGGACCCCAGTTTTCGTAGACTGTAGTAGGGTTTGGGTGGGTCCCAATTAGTTTGGGTGTAGATAGGGGGTTTCCCCCAGTCAGGTAAGCGTAGATAGTTAGGGGCCCCTTTAAAAAACCCCCCCAAAAACCCCCCAGGGTTTAAAATTGGGCCCCCGGTTATTAAATATACAGCAGTTTGGGGCTTTTTTCCCTTGAAAGTATCACTTGGGGCCCTTTTTGGGAGTATACAGGGAGTTGGGTCTCCTTTAGATATTATACAGGCGGGGGTTTTTAAAATGGGCGTTAACCCCCTTTTTAAAAAAAGGCAGGGGAGTTTTAAAAGCAACTTTTTGGTGTTGAATTTTAAAATGAAAAGCAGGAGATTGAAGGGGGCGGCGCACTAGGTGGTAAAAATTTCCAGGACAGCCCATCTTTTGTGGCCACGCCCCTTCAATAAGCCACACCCATCCGTCTAACTGCAAAGGGCTTTGGAAAAAAAAGCCAGGTAGGCCCTTATACCCGGGTTTGTAGCCCCCCATAACCGGTGTGCCCCTTACAGCAGGTATTGCCCCCTTTGTTGCCGTAGATCCCCCCCTTTGTTGTACCCAGGTAGTTGCCCCCTTCATTAGCCAGGTAGTTGCCCCCATTTTAGCCCGGTATTTGCCCCCTTTCTTACCCAGTTTAGTTGCCCCCTTCATTAGCCAGTATTTGGGCCCCCCTTCATTAGCCAGGTAGTTGCCCCTTTTAGCCAGGTAGTTGCCCCCTTCTTAGCCAGGAGTTCCCCCCTTTGACCTTTTTGTACCAAGGTTAAATTTTTTTTAACCCCCCCCCCCCCCCCCCTTTAAAATTTTTTTTACCCCAATTTTAAGCCAGTAGATTCCCCCTTGTAGCCAGGTATTTGCCCCTTTTACCCAGGAGTTGCCCCCGTTATTAGCCAGGTAGTTCCCCCCTTTTTACAGGTAGTTCCCCCCTTTGTAGCCAGGTAGTTGCCCCCCTTTGTAGCCAGGTGTTGCCCCCCTTTGTAGCCAGGTAGTTGCCCCCTTCATTAGCCAGGTAGTTGCCCCTTTGTAGCCAGGTAGTTGCCCCCTTCATTAGCCAGGTAGTTGCCCCCTTCATTAGCCAGGTAGTTGCCCTCTTTGTAGCCAGGTAGTTGCCCCCTTCATTAGCCAGGTAGTTGCACCTTCATTGTAGTTGCCCCCCTTTTTAGCCAGGTAGTTGCCCCCTTATTTAGCCAGGTAGTTGCCCCCTTTGTAGCCAGGTAGCCCCCTTCATTAGCCAGGTAGTTGCCCCCCTATAGCTAATACAAATAAAATAATAAAAGTCACTTACCTCACCAGGCTCCGTGCAGCACGGCCAGCTCTGGCCGATCCCCTCAGCGTCGCAGGGGGAGTGAGAGCAGCCGCGCGTCACACCCCCTGCGACGCTGACCTGTATGTACAGTGCACACCGGCCGGCGCTGTACATACAGGGGGAGGAGGAGGAGGGGAACGATCCCTCTTCCCCGCACACCGGCCGGCGCGGTACATACAGTGAGAGGAGGGAGCGATCCCTCCTGCCTCCTCCCTGCACAGTGACACGCACCGGGCGGGTGAGCGGACGCTGCGGCCGCTTCACCCGCCTGTAGCAGCGGCCCGGCGACGCCAGAGTAGTGCACCAGCGCTACTCTGGCGCCACGGCGGGAGGAATGCCAACTCTGCCGGGAGGGCGGGGGGGACCCCAATTAGCGGGACCCCCCCGCCAAAAGCGGGAGAGTTGGCATGTATGCCTGTAGGTAGTATACAGGCAGTTAAGGGTCTCCTTTATGTGGTATAAAGGCAGTTAGGAGTCTCCTTTAGGTATTATTATACAGGCAGTTAGGGGTCTCCTTTAGGTAGTATACAGGCAGTTAGGGTTCTCCTTTAGGTAGTATACAGGCAGTTAGGGTCCATCTTTAGGTAATATACAGGCAGTTAGGGTTCTCCTTTAGGTAGTATAAAGGCAGTTAGGGGTCTCTTTTAGGTAGTATACAAGTAGTTAGGGGCCTCCTTTAGCTAGTGTGCAGTAAGTCAGGCCTCCCCTCCTCTAGCTAGTATGCAGGAAGTCAGCCCCCCCCCCTTTAACTAGTGTGCGGGAAAATCGGGCCCCCCTTTAGGGTGGGTTTTGTAGGTAGTCGGGGAAACCCCCCTTTAGTTTTTAAAAGGAAGCCAGGGCCCCCCCCTTTGGGTTTAGCCAGGGCCCCCCTTTTAAAGCCGGGCCCCCTTTATGTTGTCGGGCCCCCCTTTGTTAGTCAGGGGGCCCCCCTTTTTGGTAGCCAGGGTCCCCCTTTATAAAAAGCCGGGGCCCCCCTTTAGGAAATCGGGCCCCCCTTTAGTAGTCGGGCCCCCCTTTAGGTAGTGGGGCCCCCTTTAATATTTGGGGGCCCCCCATTGGGTTTAAGCCAGGGCCCCTTAGGTAGCCCAAAGGCCCCCCTTTAGGTGGGAAAGGCCCCCCTTTTTAGGTAGCCGGGGCCCCCTTTGGGAAAGCCCAGGGCCCTCTTTAGGTAGTCAGGGCCCCTTTTTAGGTAGTCAGGGCCCCCCTTTGGGTATCGGGGCCCCCCTTTAGGTAGCGGGGCCCCCCCTTTTAGGTAGCAGGCCCCCTTTATTTTAGCCAAAAGGGGCCCCCTCTTAAAGTAGAAAGGGGCCCCATTTAGTACCAGGGGCCCCTTTAGTAGCCGGGGGCCCCTTTAGTAGTCGGGGGCCCCCTTTGTAGTAAAGGGCCCCCACTTTATTGGGCCAACCCCCCTTTTGTAGTCCGCGCCCCCCTTTAGGAGTCAGGGCCCCCCTTTAGTAGTCAGGGCCCCCTTTAGGAGCCAGGGCCCCCCTTTAGTAGCCAGGGCCCCCTTTGGTAGCCAGGGCCTCCTTTTTTTGGTAGTCAGGGCTCCTTTAGGTAGTCAGGGCCCCCCTTTAGGTAGTCAGGGCCCTCTTAGGTAGCCAGGGCCCCCTTTAGTAGTCAGGGGCCCCCTTTAGTAGTCAGGGGCCCCCTTTGTTCTCAGGGGCCCCCCTTTATGTAGCCAAGGCCCCCTTTAGTAGTCAGGGCCCCCCTTTAGTCCCAAAGGGCCCCCTTTTTTAAAAATCCGGGCCCCCCTTTAGCACCGGGGCCCCCCCTTTTAGTAGCCAGGGCCCCTTTATATAACCAGGGCCCCCTTTTAGAAACCAGGGCCCCCCTTTAGTGGGTAAAGGGGCCCCCCTTTTGGGTACCCGGGGCCCCCCTTTATGTAGCCGGGGGCCCCCCTTTTGTAGTCGGGGCCCCCCCTTTTATTTGCGGGGCCCCCCCCTTTTAAGAAAGCCGGGGCCCCCTTTATTGGGTTGGGGCCCCTTTAGTAGTCGGGGCCCCCCCTTTAGTAGCCACCCCCCCTTTTGGGTAGCCAGGGCCTCCTTTTTTTTTGGTTTAGTAAGGGCCCCCTTAGGAGCAGGGCCCCCTTTTTAAGGTAGCCAGGGCCCCTCTTAATGTAGCCAGGGCCCCCTCTTAATGTAGCCAGGGCCCCCTTTGAAAGTCGGGGCCCCCCTTTAAATAGTCAGGGGCCACCCTTTATGTAGCCAACCCCCTTTTAGTGGGCGGGGCCCCCCCTTTTTGTAGTCACCCCCCCATTATGTAGCCAGGGCCCCCCTTTATTTATCCGGGGCCCCCATTTGGTAGTCGGGGCCCCCCTTTTATTTGTCGGGGGCCCCCATTTAGTAGGCGGGGCCCCCCTTTTTGGGAAAAGTCGGGGGGCCCACCTTTTAGTGGGCCATGGCCCCCTTTGGTACCCGGGGCCCTCCTTTTTTTGGTAGTCGGGGCCCCCCTTAGATAGTAAAGGGGCCCCCCTTTAGTAGCCGGGGCCCCCTTTTAAACGTACCCCAGGGCCCCCTTTAGTAGTCAGGCCCCCTTTATAGAAAGGGGGGCCCCGTTTGTAGTCAGGGGCCCCCCTTTTTTGTACCCAAAAGACCCCCTTTGGGTTGTCAGGGCCCCCCTTTATTAGTCAAGGGCCCCCCTTTTTAGTAGCCGGGGCCCCTTTATGTAGCCAGGGCCCCTCTTTAGTAGCCGGGCCCCCCCCTTTAGTACCCGGGGCCCCCCTTTTAAAGTAGCCCGGGGGCCCCCCTTTAGTATCGGGGCCCCCCCCTTTTGTAGCCAGGGGCCCCCCCTTTAGGGTACCAGGGCCCCCCTTTAGTAGCCAGGCCCCCCTTTGGTAGCCGGGGACCCCCTTTTAGTAGTCGGGGGGCCCCCCTTTAGTAGTCAGGGCCCCCCTTTGGGAGCGGGGGCCCCCTTTAGTACCCGGGGCCCCCTTTTTAGTACTCGGGCCCCCCTTTAGTAGACGGGGCCCCCCTTTAGTAGTCGGGCTCCCCTTTGGGGACCCGGGGGCCCCCTTTGGGTTTAGCCAGGGCCCCCTTTAGTGCGGGGGCCCCCTTTGTTTCGGGGGCCCCCCCCCTTTTTTGTACCCAAAGGGCCCCCTTTTTAGTATTTGGGGGCCCCCCTTTTTTAGTATTTCAGGCCCCCCTTTATGTACCCCAGGCCCCCCTTTTAATGAACCGGGCCCCCTTTAGTCCCGGGCCCCCCTTTTTTAGTAGCCGGGGGGCCCCCTTTTGTGGGTCAGGGCCCCCCTTTTATGTACCCAGGACCCCCCTCTTAATGTACCCCAGGGCCCCCTTTAGTAGTCAGGGCCCCCTTTTAGTCGGGGGCCCCCCTTTTTTGGGTGGGCCAAAAAGGCCCCCCCTTTTAGTAGGGGGGGCCCCCCTTTAGTGCGGGACCCCCCTTTATTTAGCCAGGGCCCCCCTTTATTTAGCCCAGGGGCCCCCTTTTGGGGGTACCGGGCCCCCTTTTTTTTGGGTTTGTCGGGGCCCCTTTAGGTGGGTCGGGCCCCCCTTTATGTACCCCGGGGGGCCCCCCTCTTAATGAAAACCACAGGGCTCCCTTAGGAAGTCGGGCCCCCCCTTTTTTTGTAGCCAGGGCCCCTCAAAATGTCCCCGGGGCCCCCCTCTAAATGTAGCCGGGGCCCCCCTTTAGTAGCCGGGGCCCCCCCTTTAGAAACCCAGGCCCCCTTTTGTGTCGGGGCCCCTTTAGTAGTCGGGGGCCCCCTTTGTACCCAAAAGGGCCCCCCTTTATTAGCCAACCCCCCTTTAGTATCGGGGCCCCCCCTTTTTAGAAAATTTTGGGGGCCCCCTTTTTAATGAAACCCCGGGGGCCCCCTTTAGTAGTCACCCCCCCTTTGTAGTGGGGGGCCCCCCCTTTAAAAATGTTAGCCAAGCCCCCTTTAAAATTCGGGGCCCCCCCTTTAGAATTAAAGGGCCCCCCCTTTGGTAGCCAGGGCCTCCTTTTTTTGGTAGTCAGGGCCCCTTTAGGTAGCCAGGGCCCCCCTTTATGTAGCCAGGGCCCCCTCTTAATGTAACCAGGGCTCCCTTAGGTAGTCAGGGCCCCCCTTTAGGTAGCCAGGGCCCCCTTTATGTAGCCAGGGCCCCCTCTTAATGTAGCCAGGGCCCCCTTTAGTAGCCAGGGCCCCCTGTAGTAGCCAGGGGCCCCCTTTGTAGTCAGGGGCCCCCCTTTATGTAGCCAGGACCCCCCTTTAGGTAGCCAGGACCCCGTTTGGTAGCCAGGCCCCCTTTTAGAGTCGGGGCCCCCCCCTTTAGTAGTAGGGGCCCCCCTTTAGTATCAGGGGCCCCCCTTTAGTAGCCGGGGCCCCCCTTTATTTAATCAGGGCCCCCCTTTGGTAGCCAGGGCCCCCTTTGGTAGCCGGGGCCCCCTTTTTGCAGACAGGGCCCCCTTTAGTAGTCGGGGGCCCCCCTTTTTAGGTAGTCGGGGCCCCCTTTTAGGTGGCCGGGGCCCCCCCTTTATTTAATTTTTGGGCCCCCTTTTGAAAGTCAGGGCCCCCTTTTTTTTTTGGGTTTAAAGCCCAAGGGGCCCCCCCTTTATGTCCCCCCAAGGGCCCCCCTTTAGTGGGGTAAAGGGCCCCCCTTTAGAAGTCGGGGGGCCCCCTTTAGAAACCCCAGGGCCCCATTTATTTTAGCCACCCCCCCTTTTTAGTCGGGGGCCCCCCCTTTAGTAGTCGGGGCCCCCCCTTTAGTGTCGGGGGCCCCCCCTTTAGTACCGGGGGCCCCCTTTGTAGCCAGGGCCCCCCTTTAGGGTAGCCATGGCCCCCTTTAGAAAGTCAGGGCCCCCTTTTATGTACCCTAGGGCCCCCCCTTTATGTACCCCAGGGCCCCCTTTGGGTAGCCAGGGCCCCCCTTTTTGAAAGCCGGGGCCCCCTTTAGTAGTCACCCCCCCCTTTTAGTACCCAAAGGGCCCCTTTAGTACCCCAGGGGCCCCTTTAGTGGGTCGGGGGGCCCCCTTTTGTAGCCGGGGCCCCCCCCTTTTTTTGTAGCCAAGGCCCCCTTTAGTAGCCCACCCCCCCCTTTGAAATCAGGGGCCACCCTTTAGGTTAGGGCCCCCCTTTAGTAGCCGGGCCCCCTTTATTAGTCGGGGGCCCCCTTTAGTACCCGGGGGCCCCCCCTTTAGTATCGGGGCCCCCCCTTTAGAAAAGGGGGGGCCCCCCTTTTGGTGGGGCCCAGGGCCCCCTTTATTTTGGTATTAGGGGCCCCCCTTTAGGTAGCCAGGCCCCTTTTAATGTAGCCAGGGGCCCCCTTTAAAAGTTAGGGCCCCCTTTAGTAGTCGGGGGCCCCCCCTTTAAAATTTGGGGGGGCCCCCCCCTTTATGTAGCCAAGGCCCTTTTTAAGTAGTCGGGGGCCCCCCTTTAGTATCGGGGGCCCCCCCTTTAATGTAGCCGGGGCCCCCCTTTTAAATGTACCCGGGGGGCCCCCTTTAGTAGTCGGGGCCCCCTTTAGTTGCCGGGCCCCCCCCTTTAAAATATCGGGGGGCCCCCTTTGTAGTGGGGCCTCCCTTTTTTGTAGAAAGGGCCCCCCCCTTTATTTGTCAGGACCCCCTTTGTAGCCAGGGCCCCCTTTAAGTACCGGGGCCCCCCCTTTAGTAGCCGGGGCCCCCTTTTTAGTAGCCAGGGCCCCCTTTTTTTTTGGTACCCCAGGGCCTTTTTTTTTGGTAGTCAGGGCCCCCTTAGGTAGTCAGGGGCCCCCCTTTTAAAGTAAGGGGGCCCCCTCTTAATGAAAAAAAGGGCTCCCCTTAAAGGTAGTCAGGGCCCCCCTTTAGGTACCCCAAGGGCCCCCCCTTTAGTAGCCAGGGCCCCCTTTAATTTACCCGGGGGGCCCCCCTTTTAAAAAGCCGGGGCCCCCCTTTTTAGAAAGCCACCCCCCCTTTTGTAGTCGGGGGCCCCCTTTGTAGTCGGGGCCCCCCCTTTAGGGTAGCCAGGCCCCCCTTTTTTTAATGTACCCGGGGCCCCCCCTTTAGTAGTCGGGGGCCCCCTTTTTTTGTCGGGGGGCCCCCCTTTATGTACCAAAGGGCCCCCCTTTAGTAGTAAAGGGCCCCCCTTTTTAGTAGTCGGGGCCCCCTTTTTTAGTCCCCCGGGGCCCCCCTTTAGTACCCCATGGCCCCCTTTTGGTAGCCGGGGCCCTTTCCTTTTTTTTGGTAGTCGGGGCCCCTTTTAAAGGTAGTCGGGCCCCCCCCTTTTAATGTAGCCCAACCCCCCCTTTGGGTAGTCGGGGCCCCCCCTTTAGATAGTCGGGCCCCCCCCCTTTAGATAGTCGGGGCCCCCCTTTTGGGTTTACCCGGGGCCCCCTCCTTTTTTTGGTAGTAGGGCCCCCTTAGGTAGTCGGGGCCCCCCTTTAAGAAGCCAGGGCCCCCTCTTATGTAGCCAGGGTTTCCCTTAGGTACCCAAAGGGCCCCTTTTTTATGTAGCCGGGCCCCCTCTTAATGTCCCGGGCCCCCCCCTTTAGTACCCGGGGCCCCCTTTTTTGTGTAAGGGGCCCCTTTGAAAGTGGGGCCCCCCCCCTTTTATGTAGCCAAGGCCCCCTTTATTTGTCGGGCCCCCCTTTAGAGCGGGGGCCCCCTTTATGTAGCCAGGGCCCCCCTTTAGAAACCAAAGGGCCCCCCTTTAGTAGCCGGGGCCCCCCTTTTAAATGTAGCCAGTCCCCCCTTTTAATTTTAAAGCCAGGGCCCCCTTTGTAGCCAGGGCCCCCCCCTTTATGTACCCCAAGGCCCCCCTTTAGTATTTCGGGCCCCCCCCCCTTTTAGTACCCGGGGCCCCCCCCTTTGGTAGCCGGGGGCCCCCCCTTTTGGTACCCAAGGGCCTCCTTTTTTTTGGTAGTCAGGGCCCCCTTAGGTATCGGGGGCCCCCCTTTAGGAACCAGGGCCCCCTTTTAAAAGTAGCCGGGGCCCCCCTTTAGTAGTTAGGGCCCCCTTTAGTAGTCAGGGGCCCCCCGTGTAGTCAGGGGCCCCCCTTTATGTAGCCAAGGCCCTCTGTAGTAGGCAGGGCCCCCCTGTAGTAGTCAGGGGCCCCTTTTTAGTAGCCGGGGCCCCCCTTTTGTTTTTCGGGGGCCCCCTTTGTAGTCAGGGGCCCCCTTTTATTTTATTAAAGGGGGCCCCCCCTTTTAAATGCACCCGGGGCCCCCCTTTTTAGGAGTCAGGGCCCCCTTTGTATCGGGGCCCCCCCTTTATGTACCAAGGCCCCCCTTTAGTTGTCAGGGCCCCCCTTTAAGTATTTCAGGGCCCCCCTTTTTGAACAAGGGCCCCCTTTATGTAGCCAGGGCCCCCCTTTAGTAGCCGGGGCCCCCTTTTAAATTGTTAGCCCAGGGCCCCCTTTTAGTAGTCAGGGCCCCCGTTATTTTGCCGGGCCCCCCTTTGGGAGCCCGGGGGCCCCCTTTGTAGCCGGGGCCTCCCCTTTAGTACCAAAGGGCCCCCTTTTAGTAGTCGGGCCCCCCCTTTATTAGTCACCCCCCCCTTTTAAGTAGCCGGGGCCCCGTTTGGTACCCGGGGCCCCCCCTTTAGTAGTGGGGGCCCCCCTTTAGTAGTCAGGGCCCCGTTTATTAGCCAGGGCCCCTTTTTTTTTTAATGTAGCCGGGGGCCCCCTTTAGTAGTCAGGGCCCCCCTTTGTAGCCAGGGCCCCCCGTTTGGGTAGGGGCCCTCCTTTTTTTTGGTAGTCGGGGCCCCCCTTTAAGGTAATCAGGGCCCCCCCTTTAGGTAGCCGGGGCCCCCTTTTTATTTTGCCGGGGCCCCCTTTATGTACCCACCCCCCCCTTTCATTTGCCAAAGGGCCCCTTTTTTAAATGTAGCCGGGGCCCCCTTTATTTTATTCAGGACCCCCTTTTTGGGTTCCCCGGGGGCCCCCTTTTAGTAGTCGGGCCCCCCCTTTTGTAGCCAGGGGGCCCCCCTTTTTATGTAGCCAACCCCCTTTAGTATTCGGGGCCCCCCCCCTTTAGTAGCCGGGGGGCCCCGTTTGGTACCAAAGGACCCCTTTTAGTAGTAGGGGCCCCCCCTTTTAGTAGCCCGGACCCCCCCCTTTAGTACCCAGGGCCCCCCTTGGTAGCCAGTGCCTCCCTTTATTAGTCAGGACCCCCTTTAGTACCCAAAGGGGCCCCCTTTAGTATTTCGGGGGGCCCCCTTTATTAGCCGGGGCCCCCTTTAGTAGTGGGGCCCCCCCTTTTAAGTAGCCGGGCCCCCTTATTAGTCAGGGGCCCTCCTTTGTAGCCGGGGCCCCCCTTTTATTAGTCAGGGCCCCCCCCTTTAGTAGCCATGCCCCCCTTTGGTAGTCGGGGGCCCCCTTTAGTACCCGGGGCCCCCCTTTTTTTTAGTCAGGGGCCCCTTTAGTAGTGGGGCCCCCGTTTTTAAAGCCCAGAGGCCCCCCCTTTTGGGAAAGTAGGGGCCCCTTTAGTACCGGGGCCCCCTTTTTACCCAGGTGCCCCCTTTTGTACCCCAAGGCCCCCCCTTTAAATATTTAAACAAAAAAAAAAAAAAAACAAACAGCCTTTTTCCCTGGCCCGGGGTCCCGCCCCGGGCCCTCCCGCTCCCCGGCCGCCCCCGAGCTGCTGCTGTCCCCTACTGGGGTTTCCGCATAGGGGGCGCGGTGATTTTACGTCACCGCGCCGCCTAGGGTCAGCAATAGGGGGCCGGCCCCTAGCGGGGTTTTAAAGGGCCTAGTGCCTTAGTCCCCGGCAAACCCGGGCCCCCTTTTCCCCGGGCGCTCAGGAGGCGGGGCCCCCCGAGCGCTCAGTGACAGGAGGGCGGAGGGGCCCCCGGGGGAGTCCAGCACTGCCTTCGGGGCCCACACCCGCTCTGTACCCACAGCACCCCAAAGTCCGACCCTTAGGGAGTTGATTCTTGGGGCCCCTCCAGTGGAGTTGACTTTTGGGGCCCCCCAAGTGGATTTTGATTTTTTGGGGGCCCCCCCAGTGGATTTGGGATTTTTGGGGGCCCACCAGGGGAAATTTTGATTTTTTGGGGGTTTTTTCCCACCAGTGTAGAAGTTTTGGGGGGCCCCCCAGGGGTTTTTATTCTTGGGCCCCCACCAGTGGGGGTTAAATTTTTGGGGCCCCTACCAGGGGAAATTATTCTTGGGGGCCAAACCAGGGGAGGAATTCCTTGGGGGGCCCCCACCAGTGGGGGTGATTCTTGGGGCCACCAGGGGGTTGGAGAGATTTTTTGGGGTCCACCATGGGGGTAAATTCTTGGGCCACCAGGGGAGATGATTTTTGGGGCCCCCCACCAGTGGGGGATTCTTTGGGGCCCCCCAAGTGGAGTTATTTTTGGGGGGCCCAATTTGGAGTGATTCTTGGGGCCCCCCAGTGGAGTGATTCTGGGGCCCATATGGACTGATTTTTTTGGGGCCCCAACCATTGGGGGGTTGTTTCCCTTGGGGCCCCCCAGTGGAGTGTTTTCCTTGGGGGCCCCCACCGGGGTAGCTGATTCTTGGGGCCACCCAATTGGAGTTATTTTTGGGGGCCCAAACCAGTGGGGGGTTGTTTTCTTGGGGCCCACCATGGTTTGATTCTTGGGGCCCCCCATGGAGTTATTTTTGGGCCACCATTGGATTTGATTTTTGGGGCCACCAGTGGATTGATTTTTGGGAGCCCACCAGGGGGAGTTGATTTTGGGGGCCCCATGATTTGGATTTTTTTGGGGCCCCCCAAGGGGAAATTTTTGATTCTTGGGCCCACCAGTGGATTAAATTCGGGGGCCCCCCAGTGGATTTTAAATTCTTAAAGCCCCCCAGGGGGATTTGATTTTGGGGCCACCAGTGGATTTTGATTCTTGGGGCCACCAGTGGAGCTGATTCTTGGGGCCACCAGTGGTGAAGATTCTTGCGGAACACCATGAGCTTTTAGATACAAAAAACATACTCACTCTGCCCCCTTTTCTGATAAATTAATCGGAATTTACCTGTGAACCCAACGGATCGTTTGAATGCCCCCCAATCCCGGCAAGTGTGGAATAGAACCGCACTATAGATATGAATAGAATAAATAGAAAACCCACATGTTTTTCTTCCCTACAATAGACAATTTCTTTCATTAGGGGGGCCCCCTCCGTTCGGGGGCCCCCATACACTCCCCATGGACTTTGTTGCACCCATGACTATAGCAGTGAATGGAGGATTATTGTAAATCACTGCGGCGGCAATTCTGAATTTTTCTTCACTTTTTTATTCTTGTGTCTTGCAGAGAAGTTCGGGGCAGAACACGTCTCCACCTGGAATTTTGAGACTTGGAACGAGCCCGATCATCATGATTTTGACAATGTCTCTATGACAGTGACCGGTATTGTGTCCTTCCTCTATGCTGCTTATTGGGAGAACCATTCACTTTTATGGGAATGTATAGTTGTTGGGCTCCGGTCACTCGTACCCTTTGGCGTTCGCCTCATGGGGGTCTTCACCTTCCTGTCCTGAGAATTTACTGGTTATTTTTTTACTTTAGATGAATTTATAGGGACTAAGTAAATTTCTCAACATTTAGAAAGACCATGAACAGGGGACTGTGGCTGCCAGATTGTGCTGGTTCTCCAAATTAAATATCCACATTTTTATGGCCAAAGCTCCTTAAAGGGATGTTTCCAATATAGAATTTAATTGATGGGATATCGAAACTGTACCGGGAACTCTCATAGAACAAAATGGAGAGAACACAGCGCTCCCCTCTACTGGGAACTCCCATAGAACAGAATGGAGAACACAGCGCTCCCCTGTACTGGGAACTCCCATAGAGGAGAATGGAGAACACAGCGCTGCCCTGTACCGGAAACTCCCATAGAACAGAATGGAGAACACAGCGCTCCCCTGTACTGGGAACTCCCATATAACAGAATGGAGAACACAGCGCTCCCCTGTACTGGGAACTCCCATAGAACACATTGCTCCCCTGTACTGGGAACTCCCATAGAACATAATAGAGAACACAGCGCTCCACTGTACTGGGAACTCCCGGAGAACACAGCACTCCCCTGTACGGGGAACTCCCATAGAGGAGAATGGAGAACACAGCTCTCCCCTTTCTGGAACTCCCCTTTGAACAGAATGGAGAACACAGCGCTCCCCTGTACTTTGGGGAAATCCCATAGAACAGAATGGAGAACACAGCGTCCCTGTACTGGGAACACCCATAGAACAGAATAGAGAACACAGTGCTCACCTGTACTGGGAACTCCCATAGAACAGAATGGAGAACACAGCACTCCCCTGTATGGGGAACTCCCATAGAGGAGAATGGAGAACACAGTGCTCCCTTGTACTGGGAACTCCCATAGAACAGAATGGAGAATACAGCGCTCCCCTGTACTGGGAACTCCCATAGAACAGAATGGAGAACACAGCGCTCCCCTGTAGTGGGAAATCCCATAGAACAGTATGGAAAACACAGCGCTCCCCTGTATTGAGAACTCCCATAGAGGAGAATGGAGAACACAGCGCTCCCCTGTATGGGGAACTCCCTTGTATCACCTCTACTCCTATTACCTTTGATCCCTGTTTGTCGCATATTGCAATGGAAACTCAAAAATCTATATAGAAATCTTCTCTAATGTTCTTGTCCACCTTCTCCTTTTCACTGTCCTGTGTCTATATGACAGCTGTCTGCAGCAGGAGCCTCCCCCTTCAGCCAAATACGCCACTCCTTTGTACTGAGAACTCCCCTAGAACAGAATGAAGAGTTGTTCTCAAGCCTGACCGCATCTGCTCTCTGACCCGACACTTTCGGGGGCCCATTTCCATGGTGTCCGACTCCTTTCAATATCAGTTATGGTGGGAACCCCCTTTTAATGTATTTGGGGGAGTAATGGGGAGCTCCTCCCGTCTGATCCCACAGAATAGTCAAGAACTGGAAAAATTCTTGCTGGCTATGGTGGGCAGGTGTCAGGACACACAAGGCACTGCAGCTTGCTGGGTATCGGGGGCCCCACAATCCAGTCAGAGGGTGCACATTTGGGGAGTCATCGCTTTGTAGGAGGTGCCCATTGCCCTCACCACTAATTGGCGCTCATCTATTCAATTGCCCAGGCTTCCTGAACTACTATGACGCCTGCTCCGAGGGTCTGAAACAAGCAAGTCCACTGCTAAGGTTTGGGGGCCCAGGAGATTCCTTCTTCCCACCACCCAGGTCTCCGATCTGCTGGGGTCTGCTGAGCCATTGCTATAATGGAACCAATTTCTTTACTGGGCAGAGAGGAGTGAGACTGGACTACATCGCTCTGCATAAGAAGGTGGGTGCTCTATGGGCTCCAGAAATCCTGGTGTGTCTGTTCTGTGCAGGTGAAAAACATGTTGACAGGAAGAGTTGTCGTAGTAAGATTCATAAATATTGGTTATATAGGACTAGATTCTTATGTTTGTACCATATATGTAGAAAAGAGAGTTCAATCTACAGGCAACAATTTATAAATGGTTTTATGGGGAAAAAATTCTGTATGACTTTCAATTATTCATTTAAATATTTGCTTATTCTGAGTTTAGGAGTCCAGTGGGCGGTCCTACTTGGTGATTGATGGTCATTTTATGCAAACATCTATACAGGGAAAGCTGACAGTCACTGAGGAGGAACTCTCATGGGTATAGACAGGATTCCTAGGTGACCAGCTATCAATCTCTTTTTATTTTGGGCTTAGAAGTCCAGTGGGCGCGGCTACTTGGTGATTGACATTCATTCTGTGTACACACTCATACAGGGAAAGCTGTCAGTCACTGAGTAGAACCACTCATGGATACCAACAGGGTTCCTAGGTAACCAGCTTTCAATCTCTTCTTATTTTGGGCTAAAGAGTCTAGTGGGCGGGGCTATTCAGTGATTGATGGTCATTTTGTGCAATCCTTTATACAGGGAAAGCTGTCTGTCACTGAGGAGGACCTCCCATGGGCATAGACAGGGTTCCTAGCTAACCAGCTTTCAATCTCTTCTTATTTTAGACTAAGGAGTCCAGTGGGCGGTCCTACTCAGTGATCGACGGTCATACTGTGTGCAAACATTTATACAGGAAAAGCTGTCAGTCACTGAGGAGGACCTCCCATGGGTATAGATAGGGTTCCAAGGTGACCAGCTTTCAATCTCTTTTTATATTCTTTTTAGGAGTCCAGTGGGTGGTCCTACTCAGTAATTGAAGGTCATTTTGTGTAAACCTTTATATATGGAAAGCTGTCAGTCACTGAGGAGGACCTCTCATGGTTATAGAGAGTGTTCCTAGGTAACCAGCTTTCAATCTCTTCTTATTTATTTTGGGCTAAAGAGTCCAGTGGGCAGTCCTACTCAGTGATTGATGGTCATTTTGTGCAATCCTTTATACAGGGAAAGCTGTCTGTCACTGGGCAGGACCTCCCATGGGCATAGACAGGGTTCCTAGCTAACCAGCTTTCAATTTCTTCTTATTTTAGGCTAAGGAGTCCAGTGGGCGGTCCTACTCAATGATCGATGGTCATACTGTGTGCAAACATTTATACAGGAAAAGCTGTCAGTCACTGAGGAGGACCTCCCATGGGTATAGACAGGTTTCCTAGGTAACCAACTTTCAGTCTCTTCTTATTTTGGGCTAAGGAGTCCTGTGGGCGGTCCTGACCCTAGCCCCACCCCCTGACCACCGAGAAACTTTAAATCTCTTATATCTAAACATCTGTGATGGAAAAATGACACAATAAGAAAACTTATTTTAGCGCCACTTTAGCTGTTAAAAAATTAACAACTGGTTAATAAAGACCGATTGCAGAAATTTTATTACACAAAATGCAAAACCTTGAGTCCAGAGCCGGGAAAGTGATGTGAATTTTATAATTTCTAAATTTTTTCATATGGGCTGTAGCTATCTTTTCTGATGTGTGTCCCGGGAGCCCTCAGCTGGTGCAGAGTCGGATACCATCCCTTTGTTGCACTGCCCTCTGCTGATACAGCCATGAAGCTTCTGTATCCATTGGAGCCATGCACAGTTTTCTCTGTTCCAGGGTGGAGGAAGCTCCTCTCGGATTTTGGAGCAAGAAATCGACACCGTGAGCGAAATTCAACAGAGGTTTCCAGAGTTCGCACGTGTTCCCATTTACAATGATGAGGCCGACCCCCTGGTAGGATGGTCCACACCGCAGTCCTGGAGGGGCGACGTCACGTATGCAGCCATAGTGGTAAAGGTATGACGATTCATAGCATGAAGAGCCCCTGACAGTGTGCCCATCAGGGGTCATAGGGACCCCGCTTACCGTCCAACCCAATAGAGGCTCCAATATAAAGAGATATTATGTCTTCAAATTCTTCTGCAGTTCAGCGAGGGAAGCGGCAGTGTTATTAACCCCTTCCTGACAGATGGTCATAATAATATGGCACATGGATGAAAACTATCTAGCAGTAAGACTGCTGAGCTCTGCTTGGTTGCTATGGGCTCTGATCGGGGGTAATCGGGGATAAAAGGTTCTCCGACTGAAACTTCAACATAGTCGGTGCCACATTTTTATGTCCCTCCCATATGTCCCTCAGCCAGATACAACCAGCAAATGTATATTCAACTTTAATTTACATTTGCTTCATTTATATTTGTTTAATTTATATTTATTTAGCTTATATTTAATTTATTATTTTATTTAATTTATATTTATTTATTTTTATATTTCTTTCATTTATATTTAAGTTATATTTAATGTTTTATTTTATTTATATTTAATTTTATATTTCATTCATTTATATTTATTTAACTTATTATTTTATTTATTTTTTTAATTTATATTTTTAACTTATATTTAAGTTTTTAATTTTATTTATATTTACTTTATATTTATTTAATTTTATATTTGTTTCATTTATATTTCTTTCATTTATATTTATTGAACTTATTATTTTATTTTATTTTTTTATTTATATTTTTAACTTATATTTAAGTTTTTTAATTGTATTTATATTATATTTATATTTCTTTAACATACATCATAATCAATAAATTTTTATATTTTTTTCATTTATATTTCTTTAATATCTTTCTTTCATTTTATATTTGTTTCATTTATATTTCTTTAATATATTATATTTAATATTTTTTTGATATTTTTTCATTTATACTTCTTTAATATATTTAATTTTATATTTGCTTCATTTATATTTCTTTCATTTATATTTATTTAGCTTATATTTAACTTATTTTATTTATTTATATTTATTTAATTTTATATTTCTTTCATTTGTATTTATTTAATTTATTATTTTATTTATATTTTTTCATTTATATTTTTAACTTATATTTCAGTTTTTATTTGCATTTTTATTTAATTTATATTTCTTTAATATATCATATTCAATAAATTTTTATATTTTTTCATTTATATTTCTTTAATATATTTAATTTTATATTTGCTTCATTTATATTTATTTCATTTATATTTCTTTCATTTATATTTATATAGCTTATATTTAACTTATTATTTAATTTATATTCATTTAATTTTATATTTGTTTCATTTATATTTATTTAACTTATTATTTTATTTATATTTTTTAATTTATATTATTTTTAACTTATATTTAAGTTTTTAATTTTATTTATATTTAATTTATATTTCTTTAATTTTATATTTGTTTCATTTATATTTCTTTAATATATACTATGTTTATATTATATTCAATTTCTTTTCTGCTCAATTTTCCACATGGTCGGAGTCCAATACACTAAAGTCATCAGCTTCATCAATCTGTCATTTACATCCTCACCTTCCTAATCTTGAGAACATCCCCCCTCCCCCTTGCCCTTCCCTTATTCCGCAGTCTAACCTTGTAATGTAATTATCCCTATTCTTCCTTATTTGTTGTTACATTAGACCCGGGGTCTGCAAAGTGCGGCTCTCCAGCTAATGGGAAACTACATCTCCCATCATTCCCACTGATATAGATGATGTAAATGCATGATGGGAGTTGTAGTTTCCCATCAGCTGGAGAGCCGACGTTGCAGACCCCTGCATTAGACTATAGATTGTTGCTATAATGGACATGTATGTATTTGATACGGTATAAGTGGCTGCCAACCTGCTGTTCATCTGTTCTAGTGCGATCTTGCATTTGTCTACTATTCCTTGTATATTTCGTTAATTTTTTCAATACAAGCAAATAAAAATTTATATTTTGCTGCAATTGTAACAAAAATACATTGAGTCATTGCAAAACTGTAGCAAAACCTGACAAGTGGCCCATGTGAGTGCAGAACGCGTGGGCGCCGGTCTCTCCTCCGTCAGGTGTGAACTGTAGGGGAAGAGTTTATCTCCCTGTAGAGGAGGCCATTAGCGTTGTATTAAGATTGTGTCCATCATCTGATTAGCAGAGGGCTAAGCTTATTAAAGTCTTAGAGAGACCCGGTGACATCTCCTGAGAGGTCTCCTCCCGGCACCATAACAATCCTGCAGCCTCTTCTCCTATATCTCTGTGTTGCTCTGTTCCTCTGCTATTCCTCCTGGAAATGTATGACTGAATCTGTCATCTGGGTGTGTCACTGCACAGTCTGACATTGTCCAATGTGTGAGCTGGAATGGCCACACCCACCTGACTGATTCAGTCATAGATTTCCAGGAGGAATAACAGAGGAACAGCCCAACACAGAGCTGTAAGGGACGATGCTGCAGGATCGTTATCTTACAGAATTCAGTAGCACAGACATATCGGGGGAGGTCGCAGTTCTTCTTTAAACATAAACCTTCCGACATTAAGGAAATTGATAAACCTGTAGCAGCTGTCATGGGGCCCAGAGGTTGAGGGGCCTCTCAGGTGCAAGAGCATTGGTCATTTTTGGAGGGAATAACAAATCGGCTTCTTTCTACTATCTAGCGCTACTAAATAGGTTATCTGATATATGGTGACATTATTTCTAGGTTCTATGATATTTGGCGGTATTATTTATAGATTCTATGATATACGGCAATGTTATTTATAGGTTCTCTGATACACAGCGGTATAATTTATAGATTATATGATATAGGGCGGTATTTTTTATAGGTTCCCTGATGTATGGCGGTACTTTTTATAGGCTCTCTAATACTCAGATATTATTTATAGGTTCTATGATATATGTTGGTATTATTTATAGGTTCTCTGAAGTATGGCGGTATTTTTATAGGTTCCCTGATGTATGGTGATACTATTTATAGGTTCTCTGATACACAGGTAGTATTTATAGGTTCTACGATACACAGCAGAATTATTTACAGGTTCTTTGATTTATTGCAGTATTATTTATAGGTCCTCCGATACACTGCAGTATAATTTATAGATTCTATATTTCTAGGTTCCCTTATATATGGTGGTATTATTTATAGGATCTATGATATATGGCGGTAATATTTCTAGGTTCCCTTATATATGGTGGTATTATTTATAGGATCTATGATGTGTGGCGGTATGATTGATAGGTTTCCTGATATGTGGCAACATTAGTTATAACTTCTCTGATATATGGTATTATTTATAGATTCTCTGATATATGGCAGTTATTTATAGGTTCCCTGATATATGGCGGTAATATTTATAGGTTCTATGGTATATGGTGATATTATTTATAGGTTCTCTGATATATGGCAATGTTATTTATAGGTTCTGTGATATATGGCGGTAATGTTTATAGGTTCTATGGTATATGGTGACATTGTTTATAGGTTTTCTGATATATGGCAGTGTTATTTATAGGTTCTCTGATATCTGGCAATATTATTTATAGGTTCTCTGATATGTGGCGGCATTATTTATAGGTTCTATAGACTTTCATTGCAAAATTTGTATCTAGGAAGCATCTGCGTTACATGGAAGTGTAATGGGAGTAGTGAATGCAATACCCTAAATAGGATGTCATATTTATTATACTGTAGTTACCGGTGTAATATTAATATTCTTTATTTTGTTACCGCATTTGGTAAACGTTCCTCGTCCACTGTTTCCCCAGGTAATAGATCAGCACCTGGATTTCCTGCATTCAGAAGGGAACCCCAGCATGAACTACCGCCTGCTGAGCAACGATAATGCCTTCCTGAACTATTACCCTCACTACTTTACTCAGAGGACGCTGACGGCCAGATTCCAGATGAACAACACTAAGCCCCCGCATGTCCAGATGGTGAGGAAACCAGTGCTGACCGTCATGGGCTTGCTGGCTTTATTAGGTATGTTACATCGGATACACCTCATACGTTTGTATCAAATCTGGAAACACTCCAAATAATATTAAAGGGGTTGTCTCACTATGAAGATCATAGTTTAAAACGAGGTGATCAGTTTTACCATGGCAGTCCTACATAAATGGCACGTGCAGTCCTATGTACATTTCATTGCAGTCCCATGTAAATCTCGTGTGCAGTCCCAGTTAAAACAAAAAGAGAGAACACAGCAGTCGCATGTAAGATGTGCAGTCTTATATTGGCAGACCCACGTAAATCTCATGTGCAGTCCCATGTAAATCTCGTGTGGATTCCCAGTTAAAACAGAAAGAGAGAACACAGCAGTCCCATGTAAGATGTGCAGTCTTACAACGGCAGACCCACATAAATCTCATGTGCAGTCCCATGTAAATATCATGTGCAGTCCCACATAAAACTGAAAGAGAGAACACAATAGTCCCATGTAATATGTGCAGTCTTCCATCGGCAGACCCACATAAATTTGATGTGCAGTCCCAGTTAAAATAAAAAGAGAGAACACAGCAGTTGCATGTAAGATGTGCAGTCTTATATCGACAGACCCACATAAATCTCATGTGCAGTCCCACATAAATCTCATGTGCAGTTCCATGTAAATCTCATGTGCAGTTTCAGTAAAAAAAAAAGAGAGAAAGATGTGCAGCCTTATATAGGCAGACCCACGTAAATCTCATGTGCAGGCCCATGAAAATCTTGTGTGGAGTCCCAGTTAAAACAGAAAGAGAGAGCACAGCAGTCGTATGTAAAATGTGCAGTCTTACAACGGCAGACCCACGTAAATATATGCAGTCCCATGTACATTGCACGTGCAGTCCCACGAAAAACAGAAAGCGAGAACACAGCAGTCCCATGTAATGTGTGCAGTCCCATGCAAATTACATACAGAGATAATACAGCTGTACAGTCCCACATAAAGCTATTTTGCAACACATATGTGCGGTCCCATGTAAATCACTTTTGTGCGTAATTCAGAAACAGAGAACACAGCTGTACACAGCAGTCCCATGTAAGATATGAAGTCCCACGCAAAGTACATACAGAGAGAACACAGCTGTACTGTGCAGTCCCACGTAAAACAATTTTGCGACACAGATCTGCAGGCCCATGTAAACACAAACAGATAAAGCATATAGTTTTGTTCTGCAGAGCTGTAGAGGTCAGAGGTGTAATAACCTGCAGGATATATCACTGTGTGTGAGAGGCAGAGAAAAAAAAATCACCCATCACCCAGTCCTGAATGTCAAATGCCCATTCGAGTTTCAAGTATTACAGTATGTAGAGAGAACGAGAAATTTAGATATACACTACGGAGTTACACTTAGCTTTTCACTTCCAATGATTCTAATGACAGCTGAAAACATCTCCCTACCCCCTGCTCACACAGAACGTGCACAGTGTAGGGTGTGTCTGCAGAGAGAGAAGATACTCCCTGCTGGGAGGAGAAACAAGCCCCTCCATTTCACAAGCTCTGCTTGGAAACCAGCACAAAAGGCTGCCAAATGCTGGAGCGAGACAACCCCTTTAAGGTAAAATCAGAAGACTCCGATGCTTTCCTGTCATTGAATGTATTCAGCAAGTTGAGACAATGTATCTGTCAGAGTTAAGATCCACTGGGATATTTAGTGAGAAGAGAGGTAGTGAGAATCTATGGGAGTTCCTAATATACTTTGTGCGTCACTCCCTGCTGTGTCTTAGCAGCAGTACAGAAGCTGGTTTATGTTTCTTACTGATAAACATTAACCCTTGAGATCTCTGTAGTCTATTGCCCGGCTTTTAAAATTTCTCCAACCCCAATGTCCCTCTAACAGGCTCAGCTGGGAATAGTACAGCTGAAATGTCAGTTATTGCTGTAGAACCACCCATAGTCTGAAAAGAAAGTTGGAGCCTAAGGCTGTAGAACCGCTCGCAGTGTGATCAGGAAGTGGGAGCCTGAAACTGTAGAACGACCCACAGCCTGAACAGGAAGTGGGAGTCAAATGCTGTAGAACCATCCACAGCCTGAACAGGAAGTGGGAGCCTGAAGCTGTAGAACTGCCCACAGCCGGAACAGGAAGTATGAGTCTAAAGCTGTACAATCACCCACAGCCTGAACAGGAAGTGGGAGCCCGAAGCTGTATAACCGCCCACACCCTGAACAGGAAGTGGGGGCCTGATGGTTTAGAACTGCCCACAGCCTGGACAGGAAATGGGAGCTTGAAGCTTTTGGATTGCCCACAACCTAAACAGAAAGTGGGAGTCTGAAGTTGTAGAACCATCCACAGCCTGAACAGGAAGTGGGAGCCTGAAGCTATAGAACTGCCTACAGCCTGAACAGGAAGTGTCAGCCTGAAGTTCTATAACCATCCACAGCCTGAACAGGAAGTTGCAGTCAGAAGGTGTAGAACCACTCACAGCCTGTACAGGAAGTGTGAGCCTGAAGCTTTGGAACTGCCCACAGCCTGAACAGGAAGTGTGAGCCTGAAGCTATGGAACTGCATACAGCCTGAACAAGAAGTGGTAGCCTAAAGCAGTAGAACAACCACCCACAGCCTGAACAGGAAGTGGGAGGTTGAAACTGTAGAACCGTCCACAGCCTGAACAGGAAATGGGAGCCTGAAGCTGTAGAATCGCCCATAGCCTGAACAGGAAGTGGGAGCCTGAAGTTGTAGAACCACCCACAGCCTGAACAGGAAGTGGGATCTTGTAGCTATAAAACCGGCCACAGTCTGAACAGGAAGTGGGAGACAGATTTTAAATAGTGTATGGAAACCTCTAGTTCCAACTGTATGTAAAGAACATAATGTTTTATGTTTTGCAGGAGAAAGCCAGATTTCCACGTCCGTGGTCGGGGACAAGGATCCATCCGGCGACAATAGTACTGTCGGAGTCATAGCAAGTGTGCATAACCCGAAGGCTGGCGATCAGGAGGACAGCTGGCGGTCGGCCATACTCCTTTA
Source organism: Phyllomedusa bahiana (assembly GCA_025379985.1). Classification (NCBI taxonomy): domain Eukaryota; kingdom Metazoa; phylum Chordata; class Amphibia; order Anura; family Hylidae; genus Phyllomedusa; species Phyllomedusa bahiana. Next base: position 14,172 of record JAODAL010002220.1, on the reverse strand, counting down.
TGCATCGGATGATAACAGAACATCAGCTGACCTCAATTTTGTGACCTTAAATTTAACAAATTTTCCAAAGTCAAAAGGTAACAGCATTAATGGTGTGTTCACATCTCTCGCTTTGATGGAACGTCAATGGGATATACCGGTGGTCTGCAAAGTGCGGCCCTCCAGCTGTTGGGAAACTACAACTCCTAATATGCATTTATATAATCTATATCCGGGGGCATGATGGGAGTTGTAGTGTCCCAACAGCTGTAAAGCCGCACTTTGCAGGCCACTGGGATATACTGTCAAAGTCTGAATAGTGCAGGTCCCACCTTTGGAATATGCACCGAGCCTGGGAACAGCTAAATCTTGGCTCAGGATGGAAATCTGTTCACGCTTGTGCATGTTTCTCCATTCTGTTCTATGGGAGGGCTGCTATCTTGAGAATGGAGCTCCGAAAGTGTCAGCTCAGAATGGGCAGCCAGTCATACTTGCATATGACTCTCTATTCTTTTCTATGGGAGTTCTGAGAAAGTACAAACACAGCACTCCCCTGTATTGGGAACTCCTATAGAACAGAATGGAGAACACAGCGCTCCCCTGTACTGGGAACTCCCATAGAGGAGAATGGAGAACACAGTGCTGCTCTGTACTGGAAACTTCCATAAAGGAGAATGGAGAGAACACAGCGCTACCCTGTACTGGGAACTCCCATAGAACAGAATTGAGAACACTGTGCTCCCCTTTACTGGGAACTCCCATAGAACAGAATGGAGAACACAGTACTCCCCTGTACTGGGAACTACCATAGAACAGAATGGAGAACACAGTGCTCCACTATACTGGGAACTCCCATAGAACAGAATGGAGAACACAGTGCTCCCTGTACTGGGAACCCATAGAACAGAGTGGAGAACACAGCGCTCCCCTGTGCGGGGGAACCCCAATAGAACAGAATGGAGGACACCGCGCTACCCTGTACTGAGAACTCCCATAGAACAGAATGGAGGACACCGCGCTACCCTGTACTGAGAACTCCCATAGAACAGAATGGAGAACACAGTGCTCCCCTGTACTGGGAACTCCCATAGAACAGAATGGAGAACACAGTGCTCCCCTGTACTGGGAACTCCCATAGAACAGAATGGAGAACACAGTGCTCACCTGTACTGGGAACTCCCATAGAACAGAATGGAGAGAAAACAGCGCTCCCCTGAACTGGGAACTCCCATAGAAGAGAATGGAGAGAACACAGCGCTCCCTGTACTGGGAACTCCCATAGAACAGAATGGAGAACACAGCGCTCCCCTGTACTGGGAACTCCCATAGACAGAATGGAGAACACAGCGCTCCCCTGTACTGGGAACTCCCATAGAACAGAATGGAGAACACAGCGCTCCCCTGTACTGGGAACTCCCATAGAACAGAATGGAGAACACAGTGCTACCCTGTACTGGGAACTCCCATAGAACAGAATGGAGAACACAGCGCTCCCCTGTACTGGGAACTCCCATAGAACAGAATGGAGAACAATGGCTACACACGTATTAATATTCTTTAGTGTCAGGTTGTTGTCTAAGCCTTTCTTGAAACCTACACCTGTTCCTGCTGTGACCAGCTCCTCAGGCGGCTATTCCACAGATTCACAGTTCTTACAGTGAAGAACGCTCTTCTCCTCTGGAGATTGAATCCTTTTCTCTCCAGTCGAAGGGAATGTCCCCTTGTCTTTTGAGGGAGCTTTACATTAAATAATTTTTCCCCATACTTTTTTTGGAGACCATTTATATATTTATATAAATTAATCATGTCACCCCGAAGCCGTCTTTTCTCAAGACTAAATAAGTTCAATTCTACTAACCTCTCCTCATAACTAAGATGCTCCATTCCCTTTATATGTTTGGTTGCTCATCTTTGCACTAAAATGCTCCATTCCCCTTATAAGTTTGGTTGCTCGTCTTTGCACTCTCTCTAGCTCCATTACATCTCTTCTGTAAACTAGAGCCCAGAACTGAACAGCATATTCTAAGTGAGGACGCACCAATGCTTTATACAGAGGTAGAATTACATACTTGTCCCACAAGTCCAGGACTCTTTTAATACACGCCAATATCTTACTTGCACTAGAGGCAGCTGATTGACACTGCATGCTGTTTTGTAGTCTATGATCTACAAGAACAACCAGATCTTTCTCAACAAGCGATTCTCTCAGTTTTTCTCCTTCGAGGACATATGATGCTGCAGATTATTACCCCCAGGACATATGATGCTGCAGATTATTACCCCCAGGACATATGATGCTGCAGATTATTACTCCCAGGACATATGATGCTGCAGATTATTACCCCCAGGACATATGATGCTGCAGATTATTACCCCCAGGACATATGATGCCTGTAGATTATTACCCCCCAGGACATATGATGCCTGCAGATTATTACCCCCAGGACATATGATGCCTGCAGATTATTACCCCAGGACATATGATGCCTGCAGATTATTACCCCAGGACATATGATGCCTGCAGATTATTACCCCAGGACATATGGTGCCTGCAGATTATTACCCCCAGGACATATGATGCCTGCAGATTATTACCCCCAGGACATATGATGCCTGCAGATTATTACCCCAGGACATATGATGCCTGTAGATTATTACCCCCAGGACATATGATGCCTGCAGATTATTACCCCCAGGACATATGATTCCTGCACATTATTACCCCCAGGACATATGATTCCTGTACATTATTACCCCCAGGACATATGATTCCTGTACATTATTACCCCCAGGACATATGATTCCTGCACATTATTACCCCCAGGACATATGATGCCTGCAGATTATTACCCCCAGGATATATGATGCTGCAGATTATTACCCCCAGGACATATGATGCCTGCAGATTATTACCCCAGGACATATGATGCCTGCAGATTATTACCCCCAGGACATATGATGCCTGCAGATTATTACCCCAGGACATATGATGCCTGCAGATTATTACCCCCAGGACATATGATGTCTGCAGATTATTACCACCAGGACATATGATGCCTGTAGATTATTACCCCTCCACCAGGACATATGATGCCTGTAGATTATTACCCCCAGGTCATATGATGCCTGCAGATTATTACCCCCAGGACATATGATGCCTGCAGATTATTACCCCAGGACATATGATGCCTGCAGATTTTTACCCCCAGGACATATATGATGCTGCAGATTATTACCCCCCCGGACATATGATGCTGCAGATTAGTACCCCCAGGACATATGATAATGTAGATTATTATCCCCAGGACATATGATGCTGCAGATTATTACCCCCAGGACATATGATGCCTGCAGATTATTACCCCTATGACATATGATGCCTGCAGATTATTACCCCTAGGACATATGATGCCTGCAGATTATTACCCCTAGGACATATGATGCCTGTAGATTATTTCTACCCAGATGCAGAATCTTACATTTATCCACATCGAACCTCATTTACCAAGTGGATGCCCAAGCACTCAGTGTGTCCAGGTCTGCTTGCAATTTATGAGCATCTTCCATAGATTGCACTACCCTGCATAGCTTGGTGTCATCTGCAAAAATAGAAACCGTGCTATCGATTCCTTCCACTATATCGTTAATAAATACATTAAATAAGAGAGGACCCAATACTGAGCCCTGCGGCCACCACTCACAACCGGGGTCCACTCAGAGTAGGAGTCATTTACCACCACTCACAACCGGGGTCCACTCAGAGTAGGAGTCATTTACCTGGTTACCTGACTCAGAATCCTTGCTCTGTTACAGATCTCATGTATGTAACCTTCTACATGGACAACGCCGTAACCAATCCGTTTTGGGAGTGGCAGAAGGCCGGCCGGCCAGATTTCCCTTCTGCTGAAGAATTTGAAGACATGCGTCATTCCGAGGTGACACCATATAGTATTTATAATGCACCGGCCAGATTTACTATTGCAAACGCACCAATTGTGGCTCAAAAATATAGCTTTTTCCAAATTTGTGGTTTAAATGGGAAGAGGGTGTGGCTAAGTATAACCAAGTATGCAAATAAGCTCTATAGAAGAAAGCTAAGTCTCTGGTGCCACTCATTGGAGGTAGCGTCCCTTACCATCACATCCGACCCAATAAAGAGCCTTGAATCCTGAGGAGTTTAAGTCTACATAAGGAAGACAGCTGTTTGGGGGTGTTTGACCATCAGCAGTGTTAGGGCGCATCCCCACGGCAGTGGACAAATACCGGCCGCGTTGCCAGCCGGTATTTGTCCTGTTTTGCGCCCGTCCCCACGGCCGCGGGGGGGACAGCTTTTCTCCACGATGAGCGGAGAACAGCCCTCCCCCCTCCCAGTGAAAAGCACACATTTCATCCGGTTTTTGGACGGAAGATGGTGCTTGTTCAATGCTTTGAAACCGGACCGCCGGGCGGAAAACCCGTGCAGTGGGGACTGCTGCACGTATTTTCCATAGAGCACCGTTGTGCTCATTTTCGGCTGGTTTTTCAGGCGGTCTGAAAAACCGCAAACCGGCTGAAAAACCGGCCGAAAACCCTTGCCGTGGGGACATGCCCTAAGGGTCTGGCTGTCTGCGTAAGAAGCCTTTGCCATGGTTTTAGGAGGTGTCCATAAATACTTTAGTATTTTGTCTTGGACACTTGGAAAGTGCTGGGCAGCCCGCCCAATCTAATAGTATGGGCATCACTAATAGGTTGTAAGCCAGCATGATGCACCACACGTATCTGTATTTCTGGCACCCTTCTGTATCGCTTATCTATATGCAATTGTAGTACCAGCAACCACCCCCTCATGCATGGAGGGCATGTGAGTGGTTGTTTTATTGGTATTTTTGTGCAATCTCCCCACGCATTATACTGTGGCTTTTCTGCATACTGGTGTGAACAGGTATCAATTCAATGTGCAGTTTTTTTTTTATCATCTAATTGTTCTCCTAGTGGAGGGGTGTGTGAGCTGCTGATCAGCAATTAGCTGCACCTGTTTATCTTTCCCAAGTAGCATAGAGGCCAGAGTTGCCTGCTACTGGATTCAGTCTAGTCCAGCCATTGAGCTGTAAGTATGGCCTATGTAGTGCTTTTTCTGTAAATCGTAGGCGGTTCTACAGCTTCAGGCTCCAACTTCCTGTTAGGGCTGTGGGCGGTTCTGCAGCTGCAGGCTGCCACTTCCTCTTCAGTCTGTGAATGGTTCTAAAGCTTCAGCCTCACACTTCCTGTTCAGGCTGTGGGCGGTTCTGCAGCTGCAGGCTGCCACTTCCTCTTCAGTCTGTGAATGGTTCTAAAGCTTCAGCCTCACACTTCCTGTTCAGGCTGTGGGCGGTTCTGCAGCTGCAGGCTCCTCTTTCCTGTTCAGGCTGTGGGCGGTTCTACAACTGCATGCTGCCACTTCCTGTTCAGGCTGTGGGCAGTTCTCCAGCTGCAGGCTGCCACTTCCTCTTCAGGCTGTGAATGGTTCTAAAGCTTCAGCCTCCCACTTCCTGTTCAGGCTGAGGGCGATTCTACAGCTTCAGGCTCCCCTTTCCTGTTCAGGCTGTGAGCGGTTCTACAGCTTCAGGCTCCCCTTTCCTGCTCAGGCTGTGGGCAGTTCTACAGCTTCAGGCTCCCACTTCCTATTGAGGCTGTGAATGGTTCTAAAGCTTCAGCCTCCCACTTCCTGTTCAGGCTGTGGGCGGTTTTACAGCTTCAGGTTCTACAGCTTCAGGCTCCCACTTCCTGTTCTCTCTGTGAGTGGTTCTACAGCTTCAAGCTCCCACTTCCTGTTCAGGCTGTGGGCGCTTCTACAGATTCAGGCTCTCACTTCCTGTTCAGGCTGTGGGTGGTTCTACAGCTGCAGGCTCTCACTTTCTGTTCAGGCTGTGGACGGTTCTGCAGCTGCAGGATCCTCTTTCCTGTTCAGGCTGTGGGCGGTTCTACAACTGCAGGCTGCCACTTCCTCTTCAGGCTGTGAATGGTTCTAAAGCTTCAGCCTCCCACTTCCTGTTCAGGCTGTGGGCGGTTCTACAGCTTCAGGCTCCCCTTTCCTGTTCAGGCTGTGAGCGGTTCTAGAGCTTCAGGATTCCACTTCCTGTCCAGGCTGTGGGCGGTTCTACAGCTTCAGGCTTCCACTTCCTATTGAGGCTGTGAATGGTTCTAAAGCTTCAGCCTCCCACTTCCTGTTCAGGCTGTGGGCACTTCTACAGATTCAGGCTCTCACTTCCTGTTCAGGCTGTGTGTGGTTCTACAGCTGCAGGCTCCCACTTCCTGTTAAGGCTGTGGACGGTTCTACAGCTTCAGGCTCTCACTTCCTGTTCAGGCTGTTTGCGGTTCTACAGAAGTGGCTGACATTTCAGCTCTATTATTCCTAGCTGAGTCTATTAGATGCTCTTTGGTGATGGAGGTTTTTTAACAGCAGGGCAGAAGGCTGCAGAGCCCTAAAAGATTAAAGTTTGTAAGAAACATAAACAAGCTCCATTGCTGCTGATAAGACACAGCAGGCAGTGACGTCCCCATGCCAGCCACTGCTAGAGCAGAGAGAGGTGGTCGGTTATCTAGGGAAGCTTGTGTACACAAGCAGGAGATAAGAACTGCCTGATATTGGGCTAAGACTCAATGACCTCTTTTTTGCAATAAAGAGGGTAAATGTCGTTACATAGTTTAGGATGTTAGAGTGATTATGATATATGTTACGTAGTTTGGAATTTTTTCAGGATCCGGTCATGGACGGTCCCAACACATTCCCCAAAGATGGTCATATGGTCCTAAAACTACAACTTCCAGTTCCTTCGGTTCTTCTTGTCCATATATGTGAACAACCACAATCTCCTCCTGGAAAGGTGAGGGTCTTGCCCTAAGCCTCATTCACATCTATTAAAGGGGTTTTCTCACTCGGCTTTTTCACTGAGCCACAGGCAGTTTTACACTCCTCAGGCTGTGGGAGGTTCTATAGCCATGATTAGCATATTAAGCTTCACTGTAACTAGCTCCGCTGTGGCCGTGACAAGTGCAGGAGATGTTATCTCTTCAGTGATAGAAAGGGACATATGCTGTGAGCACTGAAAACAGCTGCTTATATGTAATCTTGTTAGAGATCATTTGTTTGCTCTGGACTGAGGGAGTGATACCCAGCCATCAATGGTGACATCGCTCCCAGCTCTCTCCTCTAATCAGATAACAGGGTTAGGGTACGGCCACAGGGCATAGACAGAATACCGGTTACATTCTGTCCAGTATCTTATCTTTTCAATGGTTTTGGGGGACGATTCTGTCTCCGGTTTGTGGATTCACCCGCCCCCCCTTAACCATTGAAAAGCACAGATTCCGACCAAAAACTGGGTGGAACATTGTGCATGTTCCGAGTAGAAGAACCGTCCGGTGTAGACAACTGGGTGGACTTTCTATTGCCGTCTATGGGGAGGGTCGACAGTCGGTTATCAGATTTGAAATCTGTCTGAAAACCCTTGCCACTGTGGCTATTAATACTCACATAGACCCATGATCCTTTGAGGTTAGAGGGGAGGTAGATAGACAAAGAACAGCAAACTCTGAGCACTCCCTTGGATTTCTCCCTCATGTTGAAAGCCAAAGGAGTATGATTTAAAGGCTGCCCTAAATAAGGTACTCCCCTTTGGTTACCTGATCTCTTGGGTTTGACACAATATTTTGACAGATTCGCTATGGATGAAAAGTAATCTACATGCCTCCCTTCCAGTTGTTGAATACGCTTATGTTTACATATTGTTATATCCAACCTCAAGTGGTGGCCTCTATGACATGCATCTACCCTAAAAGGGGGCATATACAGCATTTATGTATGTCCAACTATTGTTTGTTCTTTGAAGGTCACTGGACTTCGCTTTATTCCCCTGTTTAGAGGACAGGTCACCGTGATCTGGAGCGATCTATATGTAGTATCCCCGTAAGTACAGATTAGATATGGATTTTTTAGATTTTTTATTACTACTATTATTTTATTATTATTATTATCTTTATTTATTATTTATTTATTATTATTTATATTTTTTTAGTTATTATTTGTTAGTTTTTATTTATTATTATGAGTTTATTTATTTTTTGGTTATTATTATTTGTTATTTTTGTATTTATTTATTTTTAGTTTATTTTTTTTATGTTTTTATGATTATTTTTTTTTTATTATTTGTTATTTTTCTATTAATTTTATTATTATTTTTTTTATGGTTTTATTTATTTGTATTATTATTTATTTTTATTAGTTATTTTTTATTAATTATTTTTGCATTTTTTTTTATGATTTTTATGTATTTATTATTTTTATTTTTATTTGTTATTTTTCATTAATTATTATTTTATTATTTATTTTTTTATTTTTTATTTTTTTATTTTTTATTTTTTATTTTTTTTAAATTTTTATTTACTTTTTTTTTAAATTTTGGGAAAATTTTTTTCATTTTTTACAAACCTTTAAAGCATTAAATTTTCCCACTTTTTCCTTGTTTTATATTCCTCACGGCTCTTTTGCAGATGTTTGAAGACGTATGAAGTGGAGTTTTCTAGAAATGGCGTGAGCTTTAGCAGAATAAACACCCGGAATATTTTTTTTACCTTATTTACTTACACTCCTGGTATGTCTATATAACTGGTGTAAGGTTCTTTATATTGTTATCTTGGTGGTAAGGTACATATAAATAATGCATGCTAATTTTGTGGATTATGTATTCGTACCGTTGCCCAATAGGGTCATAGTGAGAAAAAGGCCCCGGGCAAAAAGTCAGTTCGTGGGGCGGTTGGGTGCAGGGCCATTTGTTTTCTTAATTTACATGACAATTTATAGTAAACTATTATTTAGCCTCTTTATGTTCTTCATCCCACATGAACTTGGGTTTTCTGCCTCGACTATAGCAGATTCTACATGACCACAGTTTGTACTACTATCTATGGGAGGCAGAAACAATAACAGTGGCCACAGGCTGCACTGCTATCTATGGGAGGCAGAAAAAACAGCGATACAGGGGCCCCCCGCGGTCTAGGGAGGCAGAAAACAGCGATAAAGGCTGCCTGCTGTCTATGGGAGGGAGAAAAAAAGCGGCTACGGCTGCATGTATCTATGGGGAGGCAGAAAACACATGACTACAGGCGGGACTGCTGTCTTGGGAGGAGAAACACGGACTACAGGCTGCACTGTTTATGGGAGGGAGAAATACAGCGACTCAAGCTGCATGCTATTATGGGAGGCAGAAAACTGAAGTGACCACAGGCTGATTTTTATCTATGGGAGGCAGAAACACAGCGACTACAGGCTGCACTGTATTATGGGGGGGGAAATCAGGACTACAACTGCCTGCTATCTATGGGAGGGAAAAAAATACGCGGCTCAAGCTGCACTGCTATCTATGGGGGGGGGGGGGGAGAAAAACAGAAAAAGTGCCCACGGCTGCACGTATTTTATGGGAGGCAGAAACAGGGACTAAGGCTGCACGCTTCTATGGAGGGAGAAACACAGGATAAAGGGTGATGCTATCTATGGGAGGGGAAAACACGGACTAAAAAGCTGCACTGTATCTATGGGGGGAGAAAAATACTGACCACAGGCTGCCCTGCTATATATAGTCTGTATAAACATTCAGTGACCACAGGCTGCACTGCTATCTATAGGAGGTAGAAACATTCAGTGACCACAGGCTGCACTGCTATCTATAGGAGGTAGAAACATTTCCCCCCCCCCCCCCCCCCCCCCCCCCCTCCTCCCCCCCCCCCCCCCCCCCCCCCCCCCCCCCCCCCGGCCCCCCCCCCCCCGGCCCCCCCCTCCCCCCCCCCCCCCCCCCCCCCCCCCCCCCCCCCCCCCCCCCCCCCCGTGACCACAGGCTGCACTGCTATCTATGGGAGGTAAAAACATTCAGTGACCACAGGCTGCACTGCTATCTATAGGAGGCAGAAACATTCAGTGACCACAGGCTGCACTGCTATCTATAGGAGGTAGAAACATTCACTGACCCCAGGCTGCACTGCTCTCTATAGGAGGTAGAAATATTCAGTGACCACAGGCTGCCACAACACAAAACCACATATGCTATCTCTAGGAGCAGAACAGTTCAGTGACCACAGGCTGCACTGGTATCTATTGGAGGGAGAAACATTCACTGACCACAGGCTGCACTGCTATCTATAGGAGGTAGAAACATTCACTGACCACAGGCTGCACTGCTGGTGGGGGCGGGGGGGGGGGGGGGGCGGGATTATCTATAGGAGCTAGAAACATTCAGTGACAACAGGCTAGCACTCGCCGTTATCGTATAGGTGGGAGAAACATTCAGTGACCACAGGGCTGCACATACTATCTATAGGGGGAGAAATAACATTCACTGAACAAAGACTTCAATGCTATCTGATATGAGGTAGAAACCTTCAGTGGACCAATGGCTGCACTTGCATATCTATAGGAGGCGAAACATTCACTGACACAGGCTGACACTGCTATCTATAGGAGGCCAGACACTTTCGTGACCACAGACTGCACTGCTATCTATAGGAGGTATAAGCATTCAGTGACCACAGGCTGCACTGCTATCTATAGGACGCAGAAACATTCTTGACCACAGGATGCACTGCTATTTAGGAAGCAGAAACATTCAAAGACCACAGGCTGCAATGACTATCTATAGGAGGCAGAAACATTCACTGACCACAGACTGCACTGCTAATCTATAGGTAGGCGAAACCTTCAGAGACCACAGGACTGCGTATGTTATTATAGGAGGTAGAAACCTTCAGTTTCCACAGGCTGCACTGCTATCTATGGGAGGTAGAAACATTCAGTGACCACAGGCTGCACTGCTATCTATAGGAGGTAGAAACATTCAGTGACCACAGGCTGCACTGCTATCTATAGGAGGCAGAAACATTCACTGACCACAGGCTGCACTGCTATCTATAGGAGGAAGAAACAATTCAGTTGACCAAAGGCCTTGCACTGCCTATCCTATAGGAGTAGAAACAATTCAGAGACCACAGGCTGCACTGTTATCTATAGGAGGTAGAAACATTCACCTGACCACAGGTGCACTGCCTATCTATCGGAGGCAGGAAACATACTAGTGATCACAGGCTTGCACTGCTATCTATAGGAGGCAGAAACATTCAGTGACCACAGGCTGCACAGCTATCTATAGGAGGGCGAAAAATTCACTGACCACAGGCTGCACTGCTATCTATAGGAGGCAGAAACATTCAGTGACCACAGACTGCACTGCTATCTATAGGAGGTAGAAACATTCAGTGACCACAGGCTGCACTGCTATCTATAGGAGGCAGAAACATTCAGTGACCACAGGCTGCACTGCTATCTATAGGAGGTAGAAACATTCAGTGACCACAGGCTGCACTGCTATCTATAGGAGGCAGAAACATTCACTGACCACAGGCTGCACTGCTATCTATAGGAGGCAGAAACATTCAGTGACCACAGGCTGCACTGCTATCTATAGGAGGTAGAAACATTCAGTGACCACAGGCTGCACTGCTATCTATAGGAGGCAGAAACATTCACTGACCACAGGCTGCACTGCTATCTATAGGAGGCAGAAACATTCACTGACCACAGGCTGCACTGCTATCTATAGGAGGCAGAAACATTCACTGACCACAGACTGCACTGCTATCTATAGGAGATAGAAACATTCAGTGACCACAGGCTGCACAGCTATCTATAGGAGGGAGAAACATTCAGTGACCACAGGCTGACATTGCTATCTATAGGATTGGCAGAAACATTCACTGGACACAGGCTGCACTGCTATCTATAGGAGGTAGAAACATTCAGTGACCACAGGCTGCACTGCATCTTTTGGAGGGGGAAAAACATTCAGTGCCCAAAAGGCTGCATGTTTAAGGAGGGAAAAAAATTAAAGCCCCACAGGGTGATCTATCTATAGGAGGAAAAAATTCATGACCACAGGCTGCCTGTATCTATAGGGGGGTAGAAACATTCGTGCCACAGGCTGCATGTTTTGGGAGGAAAAACTTCATGCCCAGGCGCACTGTATCTATGGGGGAAAACTTAGTGCACGGTGCACTGTATTTAGGAGGCGAAAACATTCAGTGCCACGGCGCCTGCTATCTATGGGGGGCAGAAAATTTTATGCCCACAGGTGCACTGCTATCTTAGGAGGAGAAAAACTTTCACTGACCAAGGCTGAAATGTTCTATAGGAGGCGGGAAACCTTCAGTGACAACGGGCTGCACTGCAATCTATAGGGGAAAAAAATTTTTTTTCAGGTCCACAGGCTGCCGCTTTTATGGAGGCAGAAAATTCATGACCACGGTGCCTGCTATTTAGGGGGGAAAAAAAACATTCAGTGCCCACAGGCTCCTGCTTTATAGGGGTAGAAACTTCAGAACCACGGCTGCACTGCTATCTATAGGAGAAAACATTCAGTGCCCACGGGCTGCATGCTTTCTATGGAGGGAAACATTCATGCCACGGTGCATGCTTCATAGGAGGTAAAAAACATTCACTGCCCCAAAGGGGACACTGCTATTAAGGGGAGAAAATTTCATGGACCCGGCTGCATGCTATCTTAGGAGGCAGAAACTTCATGGCCACAGGCTGCACTGTATTAAAGGGGGAGAAACTTCACTGACCACAGGTGCAGCTTCTTTGGGTTTTAGAAACATTCTGACCAAGGCTGCATGTATCTTTTGGAGGGAAAATCATGACCACGGGGCTGTGATCTTGGAGAGAAACATTATGACCGGGTGCACTGCTATCTATAGGAAAAAAAAAAACTTTCAGTGCCCCAAAGGCTCCTGCTATCTTAGGAGGTGAAACTTATGACCACAGGGGGAACTGCTATTATGGAAAGGAAACATTCAGTGCCACGGCTGCCTGTATCTATGGGGGGTAAAAACATTCATGCCAAGGCTGCATTTGCTATCTAAGGGGAGAAAATTCACTGCCCACAGGCTGCCTGCTATTAAGGAGTTGGGGAAACCTTCATGACCACAGGCTGCACTGCTATCTATAGGGGCAGAAAAACTTCGGCCCCAAGGCTGCATGCTATCTATGGAGGAGAACATTCTGCCACAGGCTGCCTGCTATTAAGAGGAGAAACCTTCATGACCACAGGCTGCACTGCTATTATAGGGGCAGAAAATTCCAGTGCCACAGGCTGCACGCTTTATAGGAGGTAGAAACATTCACTGCCCCACGGCGCACTGTATTTAGGGGAAAAAAATTCCTGACCACGGGCTGATGCTATCTATAGGGGGGAAAAAATTATGCCCACAGGCTGCATGCTATTATGGAGGCGAAACATTCAGTGACCACAGGCTGCACTGCTATTATAGGGGGTTAAAAACTTTTCTTTTCCACAGGCGACTCTTCTATGGGAAAGGGGCAAAAAATTCATGACCCGGCTGCACTGCTATCTATGGAGGCAGAAATTTTCAGTGACCAAGGTGCACGCTATTTATAGGGGGCAGAAAAACCCTTTCAGTGACCCGGTGCACGCTATCTATGGAGGAGGAAATGATGAGGTCGGGGGGAGACGCCGTTGTCTTCTGACATGAGCCCTTTCTCTGTGCAGTTCACCTTTTGCTTTCCCTGAACCTGAGGATCCTTCCATGGTGATCGGGCAGAGACTCCCAGAGACCGAGGACAACCTGGATGTGGTGCAGATTGGTGGTACAAGCGTCTCCCTGATGTCCTAGACGACCTATGATATTACTGTGGCATGTGGTGACGTGCCCGCTGTGTGTTGGGTGATGTGTGGTGACGTGCCCGCTGTGTGGTGGTGATGTGTGGTGACGTGCCCGCTGTGTGGAGGGTGATGTGTGGTGTTGTGCCCGCTGTGTGGTGGTGATGTGTGGTGACGTGCCCGCTGTGTGGAGGGTGATGTGTGGTGTTGTGTGTGTGGGGGTGTGTGTGGTGTTGTTGCCGCCCCTGTGTTGGTGGTGTGGTGGTGATGTGTGGTGGTGATGTGTGGTGACGTGCCCGCTGTGTGGTGGTGATGTGTGGTGATGTGCCCGCTGTGTGGTGGTGATGTGCGGTGACGTGCCCGCTGTGTGGTGGTGATGTGTGGTGACGTGCCCGCTGTGTGGTGGGTGATGTGTGGTGACGTGCCCGCTGTGTGGTGGTGATGTGTGGTGACGTGCCCGCTGTGTGGTGGGTGATGTGTGGTGACGTGCCCGCTGTGTGGTGGTGATGGGGGT